>OX439133.1:6496136-6696136 GCA_949318235.1 Ecdyonurus torrentis | reverse complement strand
AAAATGTCAGGCAGAATCTTAATCTTCCCAATCTCAGGCGAGGGAAGAAGTAATATTACCCTAAGTGAGTTTTTATTGTACTACTATTTTTGAATTTAAGTAATATGCTTTAATTTTACACACAGAACGAGTAAATTACGTAATCTATGCTACATGAAATAATTCCTATATTGCGTGGATGAAAAAACAACAACTAATAATTATGCTAGCTCAATGCAGCAACATTTGTGCATACCAAAACATAATTTATGATATATTGTATAGTGATTATATACTATCATAGCATAATAAATAATAATAGTTAAGATGTTTAGCATATACATAGTATACTAATTATAATAATAACATAATATATTATTACAAAATAGTAACAATTCTGCTCTTCAAAGTATAGGAATTATTAAATACATCATAAATTACGTAATTTATTTTTTTCGTGATGTATAGAGGAAGAGTAAAAAATGCTATTGCTTTTTTTATTGTAACAGTATACGAAATTATGCTGAAAATGTTAACTATTTTGCTATGTAGTATAATTAAATTACTAATACTATATAATATAGTATAAATTAAGATGTTATGCATATAAATGTTGCTGCATATGGAGCTAGCGTATTTTAGTCTGTAAGTCATTAAAAAAATACATACACAACTTTCGACTATGTATTTTTCTTAACAAATTTATAACACTTAGGCCTGTAAGCTGCAACCTCTAGTTAAACCTTAGTTATCTTTTTTTAATTGTTGCAACAATCAAAATAACAACTTAACTACGGTTTAACTAGTTAGTTAGCGTCACAGCTTACGGGGGTTAAAGTTATATGTGATTGTAAAAATTTCCTCACAAGAACATCATTTTTGTAATGAATATAATGATTTTATTTCTATTTTTGAATATTATTCATTATTGAGCAAAACTTGTGTTAAAATATTTATTTCAAACAAATCAAGTTTAAAAAAAAAATTATAAGAACCAAAAAATATAGAAACTAAATTAAGAACCTGTTTTATGTATATTATATTTTATATAATTCCAATTGTGTGTTTTTTATGTTTTTTTTTTTCTTGGACAAGATCTATATTACTGTATGTAATTATGTAATCCTCTTATCAATAAACTTATTTATTTATTTAATTCAAAAACTCCCCCCCCCCCTAAATTCGTTTGTTTAATCAATACACATCGAAGCTTCGGTTTTTGCCTTAAAAAAATTATAATAATAATAATTGCCAATAAATTAGAAAACAATAACACCTTTTGATTGATAGATTGATTTAATTTAAACTATTTGCAATGTTTCAGAGAACGTTTACTTAAAGAACTGGATGGATAATGAAATCATCACCCGAGATGGCAAAGACTACATTAGAAATATTAGATTTAAACACACGATGGAACCTAAGGAAATCAACATGGACTTTGAAAATCTCTTTGGTGGAAATGCAGAATTGAGTAAGACTTTATTGTATAGGGTGCATGCATTTATGTTAAAGTCAACGCTATGTTGGATAACTAAATAACTTGTGCCGCATTGGAAAATAACTCATTTTGACAGTTTAAAAATACTAAGCAATAGTTTTGAGAGCATTGATGCTGTTAATAGATTGAATTATAGTATCTCAAAAATGTATAGGGAAAAAATAATAACAAAAAGTTAACCTATTTTGCCAAAGAAAATAGTCAAAAACGAAAATGTCCTATGCTGAGCAATGTTATTCATAACTCCAGTATAGCATTCAAGTGCATTAAATATGACGTCATACGCATATACACCCTATACATTCGTTTTTGTATGCACTTTGGAGCCATGTTTGAATAGAGAATTTTAAGGAGAGAAACACTTCGCGAACGTAAAGGGTACTAATTAAGAAGACCAACAAATTTTAGGGTCTAATTTTATTTCATATTCTAAGATAAGAGGACATTGTCTTGAATCAATAGATATGCAATTTTCTAATTTTTTAGTTAATTTTAATTCATTTTTAAAAGTCACGAAATGATGTAACTTTTTCCTGTGCCCACATGCATAATCAGTTACCGACCGTGACGTCATTTTTAGATTTTCAATAATAAATTTTAAATTCTAAAATAATTAGAGAACTCAAAAATTATTAAGCCTCATATCAATCGATGCAGGACTTGAAATGTCTATTTTTACGTAGGCCTATATCCTATATATATATATATATATATATATATATATATATATATATATATATATATATATATATATATATATATATATATATATATATATATATATATATATATATATATATATATATATATATATATATATATATATATATATATATATATATATATATATATATATATATAATTATTATATAAAATATTATATTCCTTTTTTTTTTTTTTTTTTTTTTTGGTCTTCCTTATTGATTTTTCTAAATTCCGTGCTTTTAATTGGTCGCAGCGCCGCCTGCAAACGTAGGCAGCCCTTTCAGACGCTTTGTTATATAGGAAGCCTAAATTTGTGGGAACGTTCTTCTCTCTATGTTTGAGTACCAATCTCCAATCATAATACAAAGTAGTTGAGGCAATGTTATTTTAAAACTGCGGTACGGACCATACAAATATTTAATTTATTTTCTCGTGCTCGGGTATGTTTTTATGTACTGTACACATAAAACTACAATGCATGGAAAGTATCTATGAAAAAATTTATAATGATAAATAATAATTATTATTATTAGGTGGATTATTCTCACCTTCACCTTGAATCAAGTAGGTTTCCGATGATGTTGTTACATAAAAGAAGATGATTGTTAAGATAAAATAAGAGAACAAATAATAATTAATAATAATAAAAACTTACAAACTGGGGTTAAAAAATTGTAAAGCAGACAACTTTTGTAATTCATGACGTTACAGAAAGGTTAAGAAGTATTGTATTGTGTATTTATAAAGTCCCTTCTTGTGCAGATAATAATGATTGTTAAATTATTTTAGTACATAAATATAGAATATCTATATGGAAAAAAAAAAGAAAAAAAAAAAAAGCTTTTCCATTTAATTTTTATACACACAAATCACTTAAGCTATTTCTTTCTTAATCAGGGTGCAATGAAAAAGAAAAAAGAAAATAATAGAGCAACATAGTAAAATAATATTTGAAAATAATAATAATAAACGAGACCTCAGCCTGACATTGCTTGGCGCTTGTTGATCTGGCTATTTCTGCCCGATTGCATCAAGATATCACGCGATATACTTAAGGGGTACGGGGGGGGGGGGGGGGGGGTACGTATTTTATATTATTATACAATGTCATTCATTACGTAATATGTATTATAGTGTTTTATTTTGTGTAACATATAAATTAAGCCAAAAAGATAAGGCTATGCTTTAGTTTGGTATAATATGAATAACATAAATAAAAATAATAATTTAAATTTTTGTTCCAGGTCGTCAAATGAACATGATTCTCAATGCAAATGCTAAAGATTTATTCCAAGATTTTCAACCAACAATAGGAGGAGTTTTAGGACAAGTTTTCAGTGAAATTGCAAATCAATTGTTCCTCAAAGTACCTTATAAATCTATTTTCTTACCTTGAATATCTCATTCACTATGTATACCTGAATTACAATAAACAAATTAGTTATATTTTGTAAGAGTTTTATTTTTATTCAAACTAATGGAAAATATATACATTGATGTTTTAAAATTACTATTTAACATTTATAAATCATGTGTAATGCCGTGTTCACATTGAGCCTCTTCTTATTGGAATGGTTAAGTGAGCTCCATAAAACCATAGACCACATAAAACAACATGACAACACTGTGCTTTTTAATAAATAAACACGAAATGGGATCTTCAAAACTGATAACAATTTTTACCAGAATGTTAATGCAGCCCCACGAGAGAGCGTGAAAATACTGTAAAGTATGCAATTTGCGTGCAAATACATGTTTATGACGTCAGAGACATGCAAAAATTAGTATGAAAATGTTGTGCGGGTTGCATAAATCGAACTATCTGATCAATGCTACGGGGCTACAATTGGGCTTTGAGACAAACTATAGATTTATAAAGCTATTTATGGAAATTCCATGAAGTGTCTTGTGATATAAATGCTTATGTTTTTATCTGGTCAATTTCTTTAAGAATGCATGTTATTTTGATCAAATAATTAACAAATACCCAAAAGCTCAATGTGAACACAGGAATTTTTTTAATTATTATATTTTGTACGTCCTATATATATATATATATTTTTTTTTTTTTTTGTAGCAGTATGCAGTATAGCATACATTATGTTGTACATATTTGAACAAATTGTGCTGAAAATGAGCTGGCATAATTTTTACGTATTTTTTTTGTCCATTTAGAAAAGAAAATCATTTCAACTTCATTGATATATGCTCTAAACTATATACAAAATCTTAAATTTTTATTAATTTTTTCTTTCTTTCAATATCATTGAAATTATTTGTCATTATTATGCATGATTTGAACTTCATTTAAACAAATACAACCAGAAAAGAAAAGTATAGAAAAAAAAATTCATTGCCAATGCTAAATGACTTAACTTTGTTACAGCCATTAAACTATAGCAAGTTCCTTTTTTTTTTTTTTTTTTTTTTTTTTTTTTTCCAACAATATTTTATTGACATTGCTGCGAATGTTGCGCGTGATGATCCTTGAATTAATATTAATACTTACACTTATATAACAAAACTGATAGTACGTGCATTGTTATTGTTGATTTGGATCCATCGATATACACTTCGTACTAAACCACACTATTTGATGTCACTTTTTTTTTTTTTTTTTTTTAATATCATTGACATTACTTGTTATTGCTGCGTGATTTTCCTTGAATTAATACTACACCATTGAAAGTTTTTTTTTTCATCAAAACTTCAATTTAAATGCCTTTGCTACGTGATTTGAGCTTCATTAATGTACACAATACAATTTAATAAAACTTTTTTTTTTTTTTTTACAATATTTCATTATCATTGACACTACTACTTGTCATTGAAAGGCGTGAAGTGAACTTCATTGAACTAAAACCATACTACTTAAAGCTATATAACTTTTTTTATTATTATTTTTTTTTTTTTTATCTTCAAAGAACACGTGAAAGAATTTTTAAACAAAAGTTTAAAAAATTGTTTTATTCCCTTCCAAATTTATTGAGTGTTAAATGATATGAAAATTAGTAAAAAAAAAAAAAAAAAAAAAACTCTTTTATTTCGTAATTTTTTTATTCTCATGCATATATTTAAAAAATAAAAATATTAATATATGCCAAATTTATTATATATTTTTTTGTTACAATATTTCAATATCATTGTTTTATGAACTTTATTGATACACGAAACCACATTTATTAAAAGTTTTTTTTTTTAACCCTTGATCTTCAAGAAACACGTGAAACAATCCTTAAACAAAAGTTAAAATATATATATATTATTTCCTTCCCAATTTATTGATCCTGTTTAATAAAAAAATAAAAAATATACATAATATATATATCTTTTTTCTGTCATACTTTTTTCTGTATTTATTTCTCAGCTATTAACCATGTGACAATTTTTTTAATAATATTTTCCCTGCAATCACCATAATTTATAAACAACAGTATATATAAATATATATGTAGATATTGGAAGTATAAAATTTTATTGATTTGTAAAGAAATACGATAGAGTGTTATTTTTAACTTTAAATAACATTTGATTAACGTATGGTATTGCCAATGCCAATTGCGGAGTAAAATTTCATGTATCATAAAAGTGTCTGCAAAAAAACAAAAACAAACAAACAAACAAACAACGTTTTTTGTATGATTTTCTTTTTAGATTTTAAACATTATTGATTGATTGATTAATTGATCTAAAGATGATTGATTGATCTAAAGATGATTGATTGATTGATTGATTGATTGATTGATTGATTGATTGATTGATTGATTGATTGATTGATTGATTGATTGATTGATTGATTGATTGATTGATTGATTGATTGATTGATAATTGATAATATAAATTGAAAAATACGAAATAAGGCAGAAAAAAAAGTTGAACTTGGTGCCCTTTCAAAAATTGTATTTCTTTTATGCTTTTTTGAATAAAGACGATTGTTTATTTATTTATAATGAACGCAAAAATCGAGTATTTTATATTTTCTTATATATCACAATAAAACAATATAATATATTTTATTTCTGAAACTCCTCTCTCTCTCTATCTATCTCTCTTAGTTCTTTTAAACGTGAAAGAATGTTACTTTTGCGTAAGAAATAAAAAATGTCATTCCAATTCTCATCTCTTTTTCATCTTTGTTTGATATCAAAAAATTTGTAAATATATACGTGCGAATAATATAAGGATGCACAAAGCAGTAAAAAAGAAACTTTTGTGGAATTCTTTAAAAAAATGTTACCTCTGAATTTTTTAGTTTAAGACTGAAATTATTTACCTTTGCACTTTTACAGGGATTTTCATGATTTCTTTTCCTATTTTTTTTATTTCATTTTTTATTAAATAAAATAAATAGATTTTTTTTTCAAACTAAAGAAATGTTTTTAACTACACATTTAAAGTTTTGACTAGATATATCTCATAGTTAGGACGAAAGGTGATGAAAAATCTCCTGTCAATTGCTACTGGTGCACGAAAAGAAGAAATTAATTATTTTATGTTACGTAGCATAAATTTTGCCAAATTGGAAAACCATAAATTTGATTATATTGCACAACAATAATGTTTACACTAAAATTTACACTATTTAACATTATTATTACTATACTTAAAGCAGTTAGAAATTACTGCAAGCATAATTTATTATACGTGTTTTTTGTATGCGTGTATATATATATATATATATATATATATATATATATATATATATATATATATATATATATATATATGTGTATATATATGTGTGTGTGTGTATATGTATACTGTATATATATATATATATATATATATGGTTCTATCATAATGCATGTGTAATGTGTACAATTCATGTGCAATATATAAACATATCGCTTTTCAAAATTTACATATTTTAAAAATATTATCATTTTAAAGAACTAAAAAGAAAATGCATAAAGTATAGGATAACAGTTAGGATGTCCAGCATAATTATTTATACAAAGTTATTCTAATTTAGAATTATTTACTATGCAATATAGCATAAATGAAGCACAGATTACGTTATTTTTTTATGCATGTGCAAATATATAAGGAGTATAGAACACTTTGAATAAAAAACTTGTCTAATATTATAACATTCCTAATAATCAACGTTGATTTGGCAGGAGTCATTGATTTCTAATTTATTTTCCGTTCACAGAAAATGATGTTTGCGAACACAGTTTGATGTTACAGTTCACCTGGTCCAAACGCGCGTAAAACATGCGAGCTGTGACGTCATTCTACTCATTCTCCGTACGCACCATTTTGAGAATGGAAAATAAATTAGAAATCAATGACTCCGGCCAAATCAACGTTAATTTTCAAATATGTTAGGATATTAAAAAAGTTTTTTTTTTTTGTTCAAGCAGGTGTTCTAAACCCTTAAGGAAAACCAAAATTTTAAACAATAAAAAATAATAATAAGAAAAAGTTTAAAAAATATGGGAAAATACAACATTATTCAATATTCAGTATTAAAAAAAAAAAAAAAAAAAAAAAAACGCACACACTTTGAGGTTTTCACTTACAAAAAAAAAAAGTTTAAGTCGTTGACGCTTTTAAAGTTAACAAACTTAATGAAAAAAGTTAACATTGCCCTTCACGCATTTAACCATGAAAAATAAGTTTTAAGGTATGATAAGTAAATACATGAGGTATTTTACTAAGAATTATACTATATTAATGTATAACTATTTTGAAAAAAAACTATATTTGCGCTAAACAAATATATCACATTTACTATATTATTGAAAGAGACATAAAAAGTTAAAAATGGGAATAATGTGATTTTTTTATTTTTTTATTTATTTATTTTTTTTTTTGCACTTCAATATATAATAGATATATAATATCTATTAGTTATATTTTTTACAATAGATTTTGGCTTTAAAAAAAAAACTCTCCCGCAGTATATATAAAAGGTAAGGTCATTTAAATTTTTGTGTTTATTTATTACTGAGCATTACTGGTGTTAGAATATGTTTGCTCCTACTGTGTTCTTAGTGGTCTTTTTCAATGTATTTTTTCAAAATGCAGAAGCTGTTAATTTTTGTAAGTAATAATTTTAATTGTTGTTTTAATAGATACTAAAGTTATAATTAAGAGTAATTTTATACTTTTTATTTATGTCTCTTTTTGTTGTTGTTATTATTTTAATTCAACATAAGGGTAAAGTACTCTAGAAGGGTACTCTACATAAGGGTTGAGCTAGACCCAAAATTTTGGTAAGATGTTTGTGTTCGGGTTATTTGAATGGAAAATATCAAATCCGTTAAATTTCAATACTGTAGATTTTTTGATTTTTTATTTATTTATTTATTTATTTATTTATTTATTTATTTATTTATTTATTTATTTATTTATTTATTTATTTATTTATTTATTTATTTATTTATTTATTTATTTATTTATTTATTTATTTATTTATTTATTTATTTATTTATTTATTTATTTATTTATTCATTTATTTTTATTTTAGTTTAAAAGAATTAATTTTTGGCATGCTATATATTTTTTTCGGGTTATTTAAATGGAAAAAATAAATTCCCAAGTGTTGTGCTGTGTTAATATTGAGCTTTTTGTAATTGGAATAGCTAATTATTGGATCAAAATAACATGGATTCTTATGGAGAGCTCTCTTAACTATTCCAATTAGAAAAGGCTCAATGTAAACATAGCTTTGGCTATATTTGATTGATATTGAGTTAAGGTGGGAAATCAGCTACTGCGGGATTTGACTAAAAAGTTGTAAAGACCGAAAAATCTGTAATTTTGTACAGTGATACATTAGGATTAGGTATCTTCAGAAATCTAAAAAAAATTGGGGGTCACCATGCTAGATTTTGAATTATAATTTTTTTGAAGTTTTAGTCCCTAAGGGCCCATGTTAATTTCAATAATTAATTTCTCTCTTATCTGATGGTCACGGGTTCTGAAAATTTTATCATACGTAGCTGTTACTATTAACTTTCAAATGGCATCATAAAATTTGGAAGTTTTCTTTTTAGATTTTGAGATGCAAGCCATCTATATACAATCCTTAAGAGCATTTTTGATGCCACTATTGAGTCACATTACCTGCGGATATCCAAAATTTTCAAGTTTTAAGTGTGTCTAGCTTTATTGGGTTGAGAAGGTAATGATTTCTTAATAACACATCTAAAAACAACTGGGAACTGGGTCTCAATATCTGTACTTTCATTTTGATTTTTTTTTTTTTCACCCTCTACCAATTAAGAAAACTAAAGTTATACTTCTTGAACTAAAAAAAAAAAAAAAAAGTCGCATTTATGTTCTAATATATGGCATAAATATTGATAATTTTAGTAATTGCAACATGATTATTTAATTATGCTGTTTAACATATTATATATTATGATGTGTATGGCATAATTTTTATGCAGTGTTATAAATTTCTGATATTTGGGCTAAAATTTTATGCACGTTCGTTTACATGTTACATATCTCTCGTTATTTGTTTTGACGTATACACGAGCAAAATAAATTACGTAACGTATGCTACATTGTGTAATTCCTATATCGTAGAGCATAAATAATACTATTTTGTAATAATATAAGTAATAACTAACTATAATTAACTATAATTATGCTATACAGTATAATATGTAATCGCTATACATTATTGCATAAATTATGATGTTATTCATAAATGTTACTGCGCATTGAGCTACCATTATAATTATTTTATTTTTGTCCATGTATACACGGACAGAAATTTTAACAGGCAAAACTTAAGATCTAAGAGACCAGCCTTGTTAAATCTATAGCTAGCCCGAAATTCCTTTTAATGCTTACAAGCATGCGTTTATTAACTTTTACAGACCAAGTCTTTACAGTTTTACAGGGCAACCTGTAAGCGCCTACAGCCTGCCGTCTAAACGGTCAATAGTCCCTGCCTGATAAAGTTAAGAGACCTGCCCTGTACAATATTATATTTCTCGCCTATTAATGTTAAGAGACCCGTCCTGTAAGTTTTTATACGCGACCACCCTTGAATTTGCTTGGCCTGTAAATTTTAACAATCCATGTCCTATTGAAACTTAAGCTTTAGTAATGTTAATTTTAATACATGAACTATTTAACATTTAAGGTTATCTATAAATACACTATTGCCAAATTTAACAAGTACAGAGTTTTCAAAATAAAATAAACCTAAAAAATTACAAAGTTTCTATATAGTTATTGCGGAAAGAAAAGATAGAGTAAATAATTAATACAATAATAAAACTTATCCCTTTACTATATAAATAGCATAAAAAGGTAAAGTAGGAAAAAAAAAAGTACATGTTTTTTTAATTTTATTGTAGAAATGTTTTATTAAAAACGAAAAGAAAAAGATCCATATTTATTATAACATTAAAATAAATATTCTGATGTGGTATGGTTATAGTTTTATATAGCACAGCACTGAGTTCACTTCAACTGTTCACTTCACTTTTAAACTTATAAATACTTAGCTGAGTTATGATATTCCAAAATGCGAAATCAATACGTAGATTAAGGGGTCAACCGATGCAAGAAATACGACTGCGACCAGTTTGTGTACCGCGCGACGAAGCATAGGATGCAATGGGCTGCATGATCTGAAAATTAACAAAAAGAACAAATAAATAAAGATATCCGATTAACATAAAATATATTAAAAAAAAAAAAAAAACACTTCATACTATATTAATACTTACATTTTATTCGTATTCATTATATTTGTAGGCCAACAGCAACCCTTGCACTATGAATTGATAGCGAGCTAGGCTCCATGATCTGAAAAATAAAAAAATAAAAAATTTAGTATAATGTGCGGTGAAGGGAAATTGATTAACTCAATATTTAAAAATAATAATATAATACTTACATGTCATTTTCTATTCCGAAGTATTTGCAGACCAGCAGTCGTTAAACCTCTTCTTAATTACCGATAATTTTATACTTATAGTAGCACAATTAAAAAATATATATTCACATAACAAACTTACATTCTTGATGTGTTCTCACCAAGATTTTTTTTCAACTAAACTCCCAAAAACCGTTAAAAAGTAAAAGGGGGAACTACAGCGCATTAATCTGCGCAAGGCTGTAGAGGACCGTCCTGTAAAATCTTAAAGGTAACCTGTAAACTTTTAAAGTCTATAATTAATATCCGGTCTCTAACTTTGTACAGACCCTGCACTTTAACTTTTTAATAGGGTTTGCTATTTATTTTAACACGGCGTCCTGTAGCATTCTATATACCAACCGTGTAAACAGTTAGGAAGCAGGGGTCTGTAGAATTTAATAATTCCAAAAATTCCAATACTGTAGAAAATTAACGTTTTGGTAGGTAAACAATTAAAGCCATGTCTCTAACAAATCTAGTTACAGGGTGGTGTGTAAGAATTAATATAGACGTCCTCTAAAATATAACATCTTTTACTTTTACATGCCAGTCCTGTGAAAATCAAAGCGCAGGGCACATACAATTTTAACATTTTCCTGTTAAAACTGTAGTAAGCCAACTTGCCCTGTAGATTTTTCTGTCCGTGTATGCGGTTGCTATAGAAAAAAACAAATAATACAAGTAAATAGTAGGATTTTAGTAAAAAATTGAACTACAGTATATCAGAGATTAAGAAAAAATAATAATAACAATAAAAAAAATAAACTAGCTAAGTTTTTAATAAAAATTCAATTATGCGATCAAAAGTATGAAATTATTTTTATTTGAAGTTGATTAAATTAAATATTCTTGCAAAAAAGGAACCAGTATTTTATTATGTTCATTTATTATTATTAAATTACAAACTTATATGAAAGCTATAAATCATCTACTATCTATAACATATATAGAATAATTATCCACTTTTTTGTTAGTTTTCTTTTTGTTCTTTTATTAATTGAAACTATTAATTATTATTATCATTTCATGGTTTAACATTATTCTTATACAGCATGTAACAAAGTCTCTCTCTATTTTTTTTTTTTTTTTTTTTTTCAAATTACATTTTGATAACTGTTTTTATTGGAATTTTGAAAATATGCCAATTAAGAGTTTTACATATTAGTTATTCTGAAGAATTCGTCATTGTCGAGTGTTTTTTTTTTTTTTTTTTTTTTTTTTTCCAGTCCGAACATACTGATTTATTAAATGATTGAATTAGTTGATTGATACAATAATTATAAACGTGTAATATTACTATACTACTTACTAATTTTAACGATTTCTTCTACTTTTTATATATTTTTAGATTTCAAATTTCCACCAGATTTTAAGGGATATTTAGCAAAAGAAATAGAAAATTTATTTCTTATTATGAAAGATGGTAAGTATTTAATTTGAGCATCTCTCTCTCTCTCTCTCTCTCTCTCTCTCTCTCTCTCTCTCTCTCTCTCTCTGTTGTAATGGATGGATGCTACCAGTGTTGTGCAAAGTGCACTACCCAACCATAGGCAGCATTGAAAAAAAAAAAAAAAAAAAAAAAACTCCTTAGATTTAAAATTCAAACAAACCAACTTGTTTACTTCTTTTTATTATTATTTACTATTATTATTGTTACTATTATAAAATATTATTAATTTTTTCACAAGTCTGTTGCATTGCACAAACGCAGACACACTCTATTGTTTTGCGTTTAACATTATTAGATCTATCTATATTATATATAATCGTAAAAAATAAAAAAAATGGAAAAAATGGAAAAGACACCAAATTTAAAATTCTATGTCTTATTTTCAGAGTATCAAAATTATCATATATAAAAAGTTGTGTGAACTTATTTCTCTCGTTATTAAACTATAAATTTTCAGGAGAAGTTCCTAACTCTCTACAAACTCTCAACATTGACACCATAAAAATACCCGAGATATCCATGGAACAAGGCCAAGGACCGATTGCAACTTCGATAATTTTGAGAGACGTTGAGCTCAAAGGACTGGGAGCTTTGAAATTAGACAAAATATGGTGAGTACATACATTTTGTGCTATTTTATCCCCGATACTTATGTGATGTAGAGCTGTAGCTGCTTTAATGTTGATCGTTGCGGCGGCAGTATTAAAAAAATAAAAAATAAAACATATTTTTTAAAAACATTATTTGCCAATTTTTATACAGTATTATACTGTATTTTATTTAGCATTATTAGCAAATTTTAAAGAATTGTAGAGTAATTTTTGGAAAATTATTCACGGAAAAAAAAGACAATAATATAAACTATTACGTTTCCCTCAACATTGATGTAAATAGTGGCTGCAAAATTATGGACTATTACGCTCTTAGTAAGACTAAGAAGGAAAAAAGAGAGAGAGAGAGAGAGAGAGAGAAAGAGAGAGAGAGAGAGATTAAGAGATTATGCTATGTATATTTTGTTTCGTTTTCTACTGTATATTTTTTATTAAATTACTGCTGAAATATTTTGTATCAGTAAAGTACTACTATTATTATTAATATTCCAACAGGAACGGGTTTAACAAAGGTAACATGAGCATGATCGCTTCGGCAACGCTCGGAGAACTGAAGCTGACGGCAGATTACAAAATGAGAGGAAGAATCATTATTTTTCCCATCGCTGGGGATGGCAAATGTACAATTACACTCAGTAAGTCATTCATTCATTCATTCATTCATTCATTCATTCATTCATTCATTCATTCATTCATTCATTCATTCATTCATTCATTCATTCATTCATTCATTCATTCATTCATTCATTCATTCATTCATTCATTCATTCATTCATTCATTCATTCATTCATTCATTCATTCATTCATTCATTCATTCATTCATTCATTCATTCATTCATTCATTCATTCATTCATTCATTCATTCATTCATTCATTCATTCATTCATTCATTCATTCATTCATTCATTCATTCATTCATCTATATTTTACAGAGAAGATGTTGATTAATTTCAACCTCGATAACGATGTGGTGAAGAGAAAAGGCAAAGAGTACCTCCGCACTAAAAAGTTCGGTTACTCCATGGAACCTCAGGACATCGACTTGCAGTTTGAGAATTTGTTTGGAAAAAATGTAGACTTAGGTAAATTTCATTTTTATATATATTATGTTGAACTAAACGAGCTTGAAATTCAAATATGGAATATTTGATTTAAAATCGTAAGTTTAAAAAAATATTCAGAGCTGGGAGTTCGTTGTTATCTCCATGCAGTTCCAAGTATATAAAAAGTGGTTTTATCGATATAGTAAGGAAACATGACTATATGCACTCACACGTAGCAAGAGATAAGAAATATATAAAAACGGAGGTACAATTTTTTCTTCTTGTTATATTATTTATGGACCACTTGCAACGAACGAACTATTTAAAATAAATTTAAACATTCTTAAGATATATCTTACGGAAAAATCGATATGGACTGATCACCATGACGCGTAAATTCACGTAAGACTCACGTAAGAATTCAAATAACATTGATCGTGATATCTTCACGCTAGAGTTATGTGAATTTAAGCGTCATTGTGAGTTGTGAGCAGCCTATAATTAAGATACGTTACAACAATTAAATAACGTTCATTGCAAGTGGTTCATTCATCAGTAGCCCAATGTCGTCATAATTATATACATAATATTATGCCAATGTTGCAACGTATATAACTTTTATTAAATTTAATGACACGAAATTAATCAGATGAAAATGCCAACTAAAATTGATATTTTAAAAAAGAAGAAAAGAGAGGGAAAAAAAAAAAAAAAAAAAAAAAAAACTAAAAACTGCTTACTCAGAAATTGAGTTTCAAACATCTCGCTACAAAGTGGTACAAATTAAATATTAAAATTGATCGCATTTGCATGTGTTTCTAAACTTTTACCTAATATTTCATCTTCAATTTCTTGTTAACTTTATGTTTCACGACCGCCTATAGTTTGTGAGCTATGAGCCAGTTACTAATATTACTCGCCTAATTATTAATTTCATTATACAAAACTTATGTCTTGTAAAGTATTATTCATACGACGCGTAAATTTGACACACGTCAACGGATAAAAAAAAAAGTTGCAACAATGTAAACAAATGTAGCCGTTCACACGTAATTTTCAAAAACAATGTGAACGGCTCCATTTGTTTACATTTTTTGTTCCAACTTTGTTTATCTGTGAACGCGCGTCAACGCACGTCACATTTACGCGTAATGTGAATAATACTTAAATCCACAATTTAAGATACTTTCCCACAATGTAATAACTAATAACACTTTATAATTAATTATTACTATGCATTAACTATAGAAGGTGCTATAAATATAATTGGTTGGTTATTAATTTTTAATTACATATATTAGGATTATAAGTTATTTTAAGAGCTAGCAAAACTTTTAATAATAGGTGTGTATAGAAGGTGATTTATATTGATCCGTGTACAGTATATAACTAATTTTAAATTGATTTTCAATGTCATCTTCATTGATTGATTGTTGATTTGAAAATTGATTTAAATTTTTTGGTTTAAGTGTAATATAAAATTACCTACTATTATTATTTATAATATATTCATTACATTTTTAAATTATACTAGTTTTACTGGTCGTAAAAATAATAATCATCATATTAAAATTATTATTCTTAAATAAATTACTTCATATAAGCTATATAAGAGAGAGAGAGAGAGAGAGAGAGAGAGAGAGAGAGAAGTATTAAGCCCGATTTCGATTTCATCATATTTTATTCATAACAAAATCATTTCCGCAATAATTAACAAAAATGTGATTTTTTTACTATTTTCTTTGGAAAAGTAGATAATTTTTTTGGTTATTATTATTTTTCTCACAAACTTGAAAACCTAATCCATACCCTCTGAAAAATATTGGTATTATTAGTATTTTTAAACTGGCAAAATGTGTCATTTTCCCATACCGACCCATGTTATTTAGTGCTCACTTATGGCGTTGACTTTTATATAAATGTTACCACGCTATAATAAACGAGCTCGATTTTTAATTTTTTTTATTTAATGGATTGAAAAAACACTGCATAATTAAAACAGCATAAGTAATCAAACTATATTGGTGGAAATGGGCTAGAATTACTTATTTCTTTCTCTTATTTTGTGTCTAGGGGCTTTATAAATTTTGCAATAGAATTTATTATTTTTTAGGCCTAATAGTTAGAAGATAAAACCTCTTGCTTCAGGATCGGACTGGTACTCGAGGGGCCTCGTCCGTCAAGGGGGTGTAACACACCCTCTAGGGATCACAAAAGGAGCGTAACACCCTGGTTAAGCCCCTTTTTAGGGCCTCAGGGGCCTCCAAAATGGGGGAAGTGGGAACGTACGGACTTATTCTTATGGCCAGTCCGAGCCTGTCTTTGCTTTATGAATAAATATAATTAAGATTTGTATGTTTCAGGACGTCAAATGAATTACATCCTCAATTTGAATGCCAAAGAATTATTCCTAGACTTTGAGCCAGCAATCACCAAAGCCCTATCCGTCTTATTTAGAGACGTGTTTAACAAAGTGTTCGCCAAGACACCCTACAAAAATATCTTTCCTTCCTCGGAATAAAAACTAGAAATCTCTTACTTGCAGAGTAACTTTATAAATAAATACATGAATAAATAAATAAATAAATAAATAAATAAATAAATAAATAAATAAATAAATAAATAAATAAATAAATAAATAAATAAATAAATAAATAAATAAATAAATAAATAAATAAATAAATAAATAAATAAATAAATAAATAAATAAATAAACAAATAAACAAACAAAGAAACAAATAAAGAAACAAATAAAGAAACAAATAAACAAATAAACAAACAAATAAACAAATAAACAAACAAATAAATAAATAAATAAATAAATAAATAAATAAATAAATAAATAAATAAATAAAAATATAAATAAATAATATGTAAATATATAATATGTAAATAAACTTGTGTAATTTATGTATAAGTATATTTACAAGTATAAATATATAATAATATACTTATACTTGTAAATATATTGTAAGTATTTATTTGTAAGTTATAATTAACAAACTTTTTAAATTTGTTATTCAAATAAAATATTTTATTTTCTTTAAAAAAGCATATTTATTTTCATATAATCCTAATTTTTTACATAATAAATTGATAAATAAAAATTAATAATAAATATAGGTAGTATATTATTAATTATTGTAATTTAAAACTAATTCAGTTGCTTTTTTTTTTTTTTTTTTTACATTTTTATAAGTGTCATTAAAATTTAAATATTGTATTGTATTAATATATGATAAAAAATATGTATGAATTTGATATATATATTTTTTAATATTGCCCAGCCGATAAGACTTGGGCCGTGGTTTAGATTCCATAAAAAGATAAAGAAGAAAACCCAAAGAAAGAAATCATCTAAAACAAGGCAATTAAAAAAAATTGTAATACATTAATTTTTGTTTTTGCTCCTAACTTTGAGGATATACCTTGAATATTAAAAAAAAAATGCAAATAATTATAGCAATCTTCAGATTTATTACGCGACTTTTATATCGTATAATTATTATTCTCGCTACTCTTTTTTTTTTTTTTTTTTTTTTTTTCTTCTTACTTTTCCATTTTTTTGTTTTGCATCCCCATCAATTCAAAACTCGTTTACATTTTATAGTCTTATGTTAATAAAAAAAAAAAAAAAAAAAAAAAAAAAAAACGCAAGTTAATATAAAATTACATTTCAAAGTAACACATTTGCATGAAATAAGAGTATAGTAATTACTGATGGAAAATTCCCAACTATCAATTTAAAAAAAAGGGAACCTCTATAAATTTAAAAATGTTAATAATATCATTATTTTTATACTGAAATATTAAAAGTTCAGTATAAAAATATTAATTTTATTACTATCAATTTGGAAATCAATTACAAGAAGGAAAAAAACTTGATATCCTTGCATTTTTTTACATATAAGTAAAAGTCAGTATATAAATCAATATGTTATCACTTTTTTTAAAATACATTTTTTTACTAAAAATACTGAAAGATTTAAAAACATCACTTTAACACATGATTTATGATATATTTAAATATATCTATTTTACTGACTTAAATATTAAAAAAAAAATGTAGACTCTTTGTAAAACTGGTTATATGATGTAATATCTTTAGTACGTGACTTGTACTTTACTTGCACTTGGTGTAATGTATAAAAGATTCCAGAGTAAGTTGATTTTATTTATTGCTGGTTGAAGCTCCTTGCACGACTAAATAGCGTCATGTCAACTCTCTTTAGTACGTTCTTTGTTTTAAGTTTGTTTTTAGTATCATCTTTTGGAAAACCAGCAGAACTACGTAAGTTTTTATTTTCATATTATTTTATTTGATTTTGATTTTTTTGATTTTGATTTTTTTGATTTTTTTAGAGTATTTTAAGCTTTTAACGTTTAAATAGAAATTTGAATACGTTTTTATTTTTTATATTTTTGATATTTTTTAATTTCATTTGTTTTGATTTTCATTTTGAATTCTTTGCCCCTAAATCATAGAAAAATATATAATTTAAGTCCCTCTTTCTTATGGAATATATTTTTTTTTTCTTTGGTAAGTAAACAAAACTGGCATAAAAGAATATCGAATAAAACTAAATTATTGGGTATCCAAGCGTAAAAAAATGTACTACGAATTATTCAAATTATTAATTTATTAGTAAATTATTATTATTCAAATTAATTTACTATTGCAGTTGAAATGACACAGCACTGACCACTCTCTCTAAATAGATCAATTAATCAACTTCACTTTATTATTATGAGCTTAACTTTGTTTGGAAATTAAAAGTTAAAAAGGAAATGCACTGCTCAAGTTGATTACAAATGAAATAAGTTTAAAATAACCGTTATTAGAGAATGCCATATTAAAGGTTTTAAGGTTTTTTTAGAATTGATAAATTTTCCTTTTTTCCTTTTTTTTTTTTTTTTTTTTTTTTTTTTTTCTTTTTTTTTTCTTTCTTTTTTTTTTTTTTTTTTTTCTTTTTTTTTTACATGGTTCAAAGTATTATTATTTTACTTTCTTATACATATTTCTAATTATTTTCAGATGTCACATTCGCACCAAATTTTTCAGAACTTTTGGCAAATGAAGTTGAAACATTGCTTCAATTACTTAACAAAGAAGGTACGTAATGTATTCACAATTTTATTGTGATAATTATATATTTTGACTATGTGCACTATGTAGGTAAAATATCTTCAATCATTTTTAATTAATTGATTGATTTATATTTGATTTCTTTATTTTAATTACAGGTAGAAGTTCAAGAACTTTTAAATCATTATCCATTGATCCAATTATCGTACCTGAAATATCTTTAAAACAAGGAGATGGACCAATTTCAACGGCTGTCTCATTGAAAAATATCGTTATTAACGGATTAACGGATTTGAACTTGAAAACTGCGTGGTACGTATTAATTAATACCTTGTTTATTCGTTTAGTTTTTTAATTGATTGATTGATTGATTTACTGATTGATTAATTGGTTCAATGATTTATTTATTCATTGGTTGATTGGTTCATTAACTGATTGATTGGATTGATTAAAGGGTTCATTGATTCATTATTGATTGGTTGATTTAGGAATGACCTTGGCTCTGGAAACCTAAGCTTGGTTGGAGAGGCAACTCTTGCTAAAATGACTCTAAATTCAGACTACGATATGAAGGGAAAGATTCTTCTATTTTCCATTGCTGGCAGCGGGAAAAGCAAGATTGCAATGAGTAAGTCACTTTTTTCTACATTAATAACATTAGAAAAAAAAATCAATATCTTCCCAAAGGGCTGTTCATTATTATTATATTATTTTTTGTAATTATAAAAAAGTGAGGAGGAAAATTTATAGTATACAAAAATTATCAACTCTATTTAGTAAACAGTTAAAAAAAACATTGTTTCTAGTTTTTTTCTTTACTGATATTTAATGACTATTTTTATGTGAAATATAATACATCAAAATTCTTAACTTCATTCATTTAGTTAAAGTTGAAAGGAACCCTTATTAAGTAACTGCTAAAATTTATAATAATCTACCGTCTTGAATTAGAAACGTTAATAATGACACTTTATTTCGGAACCTCTTGAATAAGATATTGATATGTAAAGAATATTACACTTTAACTGAATTTGATGATCCCAATTGATGATATTGATGTGCTGATGCATACTACACATTCAGGTTTATAACTTTTATACTGATTGAACAATATTATGTACTATAATTTGTCTCAATTCTCTGGTTAATATATTTGAATATTTTACTTTTTCTTTTCAGTAATATATTCAATTTCTTTTATTTTTTAAGCTGTTTTATTGACAATGTATAGTATATTATATTGAGTTTTATTGTAATTTATTATAAATAGTTGACAAGAGCAACGCTTGTTAAAATAAATTGCCTATGGGCTATTAAAGGAATAGACCAGAAGAAAACGTAAAACACTTGATGGGTTTTACGTTTTACATAAATAACTTAATTAGTTAGTCTCAAAACCCAACTGTAGCTCCGTAGCAGTGATCAGAAAATTTGATTTATGCAATCCGCAAAACATTTTTTAAACTAATTTTTGCATGTTTCTGAAGTCAGAAACATGAATAGTCACTCAAATCGTATACTTTAACAGTATTTTCACGCTCTCTCATGGAGTTACATCAAACATTCTGGTAAAAATTGTCATCAGTTTTGAAGATCCCATTTCGTGTTTATTCATTAAAAAGCACAATATGTTGTTTTATGTGGTCTATGGCTTTAAATAATTCGTATTCTAAATATCTATGTGATTAATTTTACAGAAAATATGCAAATGAGCTGCCTCATTGACAACGAGATTGTTACGAAGAACGGTGAAGAATATCTCCACACCAAGAAATTTAGTTTCTCGATGGAGCCTCAAGCCATCGAAATGCAGTTTGATAACTTGTTCGGAAAAAATGAAGATATAGGTATTTTAATTTTTGATATAATTAAAAATAAATAAATAAATAAACAAAGAAATAAATAAATAAATAAATAAATAAATAAATAAATAAATAAATAAATAAATAAATAAATAAATAAATAAATAAATAAATAAATAAATAAATAAATAAATAAATAAATAAATAAATAAAACGGAAAAAAAAAGTTGCAAGATATAACAGTGAAAAAAAAAAATACAAAACTAAGTTACTATAAACTATAGGGTGTATGCGGATGATGTCATATTTATTGCGCTTGGAGGCCATACTGGAGTAGTACATAACATTGCTCAGCATAGGAAAAACTTCATTTAAGCCAATTTTCTTTGGGAAATCAGTTAATTTTTCGTTATTGTTATTTTTCTCACATACTTGAGATACTAATTCAACATATTTACAGCATCAATGCTCTCAAAAATATTGCATAGTGTTTTTAAACTAGTAAAATAGTTTTTTTTCCTATACCACCCATGTTATTGAGTTATCCAACATGGCGTCGACTTTAACATGAATGCATAGACCCTATACTAACAAATTGCTTTAAGTTTACTTTGTAATTAGTCTTAATTTATCATGCTTTCTAATGGGAGATGAAGCAGGGATCCTCTCCTCAAACAATTATATCATAAGCTTTAATGAAGAAGACTGTACAAAAAATTGAAGGGGGTTATTTTATTTCATATTTTAAAAGAGGACATTGTCATGAATGAATACATATGTGAATTTCTGATCTTTGAATTCATTATGTATTTTCAATTAATTTTTTAATGTCGCAAAATTACGTCACAGGTTGCACCTTATGCATGTGAGCATAGGAAAAAGTTGCAGCCCGTGACGTCATTTCGCGACTTTCAAAAATTAATTAAAAATACTTAATGAACTCAGAAATAAAAAATTCATACATGTATCGATTCAGGACAATGTACTCTTATAGAATATGAAATAAAACTATCCCCCAAAATTTTTGTAGTCCTCCTCATTTCATATATGAGATGGGACGACCATTCATTTCATTCACGTACTATGCCCTTCCTCTGTAACCTTAAAAAAAAAAAAAAAAAAAAAAAAAAAAGGTTAACAAACTGTAAAGTAGACAACTTTTAAGAATTCATTACATCACGAATTTCGGTTCTAGGATAGAGCTAGGATAGGGTCGGGTAACGTGCTTCAAATTTTTTCCCCTAGTTTGTGATATAAACTGAGGAGTTGAGGGTAATATCCTTTTTTTTTTTTATTTTTTTTTTAGGCAGTATTTTTTAAAGTTATTTATTATTTTCTTTGATAATGAAATTTTTGCTGTAGTTATGGAATAATTTTATTATTATATAATATATATATATATTTTTTTTTTTGCCTCTCAACTTTCTTTATTTTTATTTTTTATTTTTACTAATTATTTTTAATTATTATTGAATTAAAAAAAATCTTTATAATTTCAGGTCGTCAAATGAACAAGATCCTAAATTCTAATTCCAAGGAACTTTTTGGAGAATTTGAGCCAGTGATTGAGGAAACTTTAGGAATACTTCTTAAAGATGTCTTTAACAAAGTTTTTGCTAAAACACCTTATAAAAATTTATTTCCATTATAAAAATTTAAAAAATTATTTCTTTGTTATTATTTATCATCGTCATAGTATAAATTACGTTATTTCATTTAGTAACACCTATAACAATTATTTTTAGATAAATATGGCGGTTACGCCTGCGAGTTAGGCTTTTTGTTCCACAATACTAACAATTAAAAAAAAAAAAAAAAAAAAAAGGAATTGATTAGTGATCACTATGACATAATTATTGCTAAAATTGAAACAATAACAAATAATAATACTATACAACATAATATTTATGTTATTTAAATAGAGAAGTATAAATCATAAAAAAGTATTTTAGCCACGTAAGTTTTCTTAAAAATTATTATTTTTAAATAGGATAATTTATAAAAAAAATATTAAAATAAATTAAAATATTAGAATATAAAGTAATATAGGGTGTGTACGCATGACGTCATTCTGAATGCTTTTCGATGCTCTTCTTGAGCAATGAATAACATTACTCAGCATAGGATAAACGTAGTTTTTGGCTATTTTCTTTGGAAAATTAGCTATTTTTTGCTCATTATTATTTTTCTTGCATACTTGAGGTACTAATTCAATCTTTTAACAGCATCAATGCTCTCAAATAAATTGTGAAGTATTTTTAAACTGGCAAAATGTGTCATTTTCCTACACCGGCCAATATTATTTAGTACTCACTTATGACGTCGACTTTAACATGAATGAAACCACCCTATTATATTTGATTTTTAAACGTAGAAAAGATGCATTATTTAAAATAAATGCCACATGATTTGTTCGTAATCCTGGTGTCAAAAAAAAAAAAAAAAAAAAAAAAAAAAACACACAATCCATAGGGGGCACAAATAGCAAATTTAACAAATAAAGCATAATATAATATTAATTTATTGTTCCAAAGTACCCGATAAAAAAGAGTTTCTCAACTGATGGTAATTAATTTTTCTCATGATAATTCAATGTGCTCTACGGGTAATCAAACATTTAAAGAAAGGAAAAAGGGGGAGAAAAAGAATGATTAAGAGAAAGAAAAAATTTATTTTATTTTTGTTTATATTATTATTATTATTATTATTATTTTTTTTTTTGCAAACTGTTATGAATATTTTGTCACGCCGCGATTATGAATATTTGATTCAAGGACCAAAGTGCTTTATTTTGATTTGTTTGTCAATGAATTTTATTTTATTTGAAACTTTATTTGTCAGCTATCCTGCGTACCTGCATTTTAAGGTTTAAATATAACTTATACGTCAGCCTGACAATGAAAGTTAATAAAGTTGTTACTTTTTATAACATAGAGAAACAAAAAATGAAAATTGTATGAAAATAATATTAAAATTGTAAAAAAAATGGCTTAATAAGTAAGCACGTTATAAGTACAAAGAGAAACCCATAAGCCATTTTCTTGCGTGTTTCAAATTGCAACACATTGGTGCTATATATTTGTAACCAACGATAACAATAAGCATGAACGATGAACGTAATATATAATATTTTATAACGTCACACTTAATTAAAAAAAAAAAATACTTCATTGATAAACCAGAACACACTCAAAGACGTCTAAATACGCAGAGATCGTCAGACAAATCCCTAGACACGTACCTACCATCACCATCCGTCGATTGCGATCACTGTACCACACGCACCAGTGTCAGTTTGTGGTTAATAGGGCCAGACTCTTTAACGCTCTGTATGATGAAATCTGTCATCATACGTCAATGCGCAAAGTTCAGGGTTGTTAGGGGGTACATTGGCACAGGGCACTTACACATACACCTCTCCATGGCTCGCGACGCTACTATTCCGACAATTGAATCATATAATATTCATTCAATGGTTTTTTACCCGATTTAACGCAGACGTTATTTGTTTTAGATCTGGATTACAATAGGCCCTCATTCAACGAATGAGCTAAATTGCAATTCCTTCACTTCCTTAACAAACGTCGTATTTGTCTTCAAACTACGGGGGAAAGTCACTTCAACCTCAGATGGCTGATATTCTGGAGACACACTCTTCATATTACCACATCAGAGTGTTTAAGGTTATTACTTTTGCTACAATATTTAAGTGTACTCTACATTCGTAACTTATGTACGTTATAGTTATATATTATGACTCTAGCTATTCGAGAGTGCCAAAATATTCGACGATACTATAGCTAAAGACACAGTAGAGACAGTAGATTATCTTCTATGCTGAGAATGTCAGATCGGTTCCGCGCGCCTCCTGTCTCAAGCGGTTTGAACTATTTTTTGAGGGGAGCTCTCGTAACAAGTTTTTGCGAACATTTTATACGAAAATCCATAGCTAAAAAAAAAAATATATGAAAGCTTCTTAGCTTCATGGAAACTATGAAGCTTCCGTATTTTTTTTTTAGCTATGGATTTTCGTATAAAATGTTCGCAAAAACTTGTTACGAGAGCTCCCCTCAAAAAATAGTTCAAACCGCTTGAGACAGGAGGCGCGCGGAACCGATCTGACATAGAGACCCTTAACAGAGAAGCGACAACCTCATGTTTTAGGCAGACCCGCATTACATTTGTTTTGAAAAACCCGCTAATAGTACCCACACTTTTTAGCGTTCTGATTGGACACCCAAACAATTTCTCGAATCTGGCCAATCAGAATGCTAGAAAGTGTGGGTACTTTTAGCGGGTCTTTTAAAACGAATGTAATGCGGGTCTGCCTAAAACATGAGGTTGTCGCTTCTCTGTTAAGGGTCTCTAATCTGACATTCTCAGCATAGGAGATAATCTACTGTCTAATTACTCTGTGAGCTAAAGAGCACTGCATAATATGTGCGTTGCGTCTCACGTTCTGCGTTCAAAAATAAAATTAAATAATATTACATTATATTCTGATATTTTATTATATTTTTTTATAAATTATCCTAAAAATAATAATTTTTAAGAAAATGTCAATGTGTCTATTATAACTTATGATTTATTTACTCCATCATATAATATTCAATATGCGTATAATATTGAAGTTTTTTTCAAATAATTATTTCTATAATTATAAATATTTAAATTACATTCATTTAAGGCAGGGGCGGCTCGTGATGCTTAATTGTGACTTAGGCAAGCACTCGGAGCAGGGAATAGCCTGACAATTAGTTGCCTATTTTTTTTTTTTTAAACCTCACGGTCCCTAGCTGGTAGTACTTTGTTAGAATTGTTGATGGTGCTGTATGTTTCTTTATTATTTTCTCACTACTTTGCAAGTCTTCTAATGAAGTTTACAAATAATTGCTTTATACAATTGTAATTTTAAGAACAAATAATGCATGCAAATTAATGAAAATAGTTTTTTTTTCACCATTTTTTTTTTTATGAAAACTTATTTTAGGTAATATATAAAATTGAAAAATTTCAATAGGTTTTGAGTTTGCAACCATGGATTTTGCAATGAACGAAAAAAAAAATGTAATTCGTGAATGGGCCACTTGCAATGAATGTATATTATTTAAAATAAACTTATATACATTCTTAATGCACTTATTCTTATAGTTAAAAAAATATTTTTCAACAATAATTTTCAGCAATAATTTGTTCATTAAAAATAATTTATGCTTACCTTATATATAAAACTAAGTTACATATTGCACGGAAAGAATAAATTACGTAATTTATGCTTCAGTTTATTTCATGGAAAAATGATAATTAGAACAACATAAATACTTATTCTGTGCAACATAATGTTTATGCCATAAACATATTTATGCTATTGTAACAGTAATTTTGAAATAAAATAATGCTGCACTGAAAAAAAAAATCGTGCTGTAAATATAGGCTACCATAATTATTATTACCTTTTTATCTTTTCAGTGTACTTAAATATTTTTGTTTATTTTATAACTATTATGTTCAAATTTAATAGCATTTATTCTACAATGACACAAATGTATAGCATTTATAATAAATAAATAAGTCATTTGTATATTTTTTTCGTGGACAACATAATGTATATGCTTCTCTATAAATATAACATAAATATTTTTATGTTGTATAAAATGCATGGTTATATTTGTTGTTGCTTTTTCAATGATAGCAATAATTATTATGCCATAATGTGATATATATTATATTATATATTTTTTTTTTTCGTCTGTTACTATGGATTGTAGAACAAAAAGCCTAACTCGCAGGCGTATAATCGCCATATTTATCTAAAAATAATTGTTATAGGTGTTACTAAATGAAATAACGTATAATATGTACTATGTTCACAGAAATAATAGGTAGCATAATTTATGCTGCATTTACGTTAGTCTAGCATAATTAATGCTAAATTGGAAGAACATAATGAATTATGCTGTACAAAATAATATTTATTCTATGTAACATATGTTTATTATACAGTAAGCATAAATTATGCTGTATTGAACAAATTGTGCTGAAAATGAGCTAGCATAATAATTACTTTGTTATTTTTGACCGTGTTGGTAAATAGTAAATAAAAATATATAATTTTTAAAAATTTTATAATGGAAATAAATTTTTATAAGGTGTTTTAGCAAAAACTTTGTTAAAGACATCTTTAAAGAAGTATTCCTAAAGTTTCCTCAATCACTGGCTCAAATTCTCCAAAAAGTTCCTTGGAATTAGACTTTAGGAACTTAATTGTTCATTTGACGACCTGAAATTATAAAGAATTTTTTTAATTCAATTAATAATTTCAAAAAAAAAATTAAGTTGAGGGGCATATTATATATATACAGGGACGTACGCAAGGTGGGGGGGGGGGTGTTTCCGGGTCCGGACCCTCCCCCCGTCAGGTCCGAGGAGGAAAATTTTTTGAGGTTAAAAATAGCAACTTTGAAAGAAAAAAAAAAAAAAAAACGCGTCTTTGGTGCCAAAGTTTTGTTTTCTTTTTGGTATCAAAACTAACTAATTTATTAATAAAATTGTGATTTTATTTAACATGGTGGTATTATGTAAGTATTATGACGTTATGGAACTGCATATTCCCTTAAACTAAAATGAAAAAAATGTTGACCCCCTTTACTATTTTTTGAAGTTTGAAAGCCATAATGGTAACAACTACCGATGTTAAAAAATATACATAGCATTTGACCAGTTTATTAAATTAAAATTAAATCAAATAATTCGTCATGTCCGGTCATGTCATTATTCAAAAACCAAAAACATTTAATTTAAATAATTGGGGGATCACGCTCAAAAATTTCTCTGATATAATGTATCTATACAATTTGATTATCATAGAGTTTGTAATTTAGCACCTATTCTACACGGGAAGATTTAATGAAAGTGTGGAGTGGTCTGGGAAACCAAAGATCCGGGTTCGAGTCTCGGTCGAGCCGAATTCCTTTTCAATATCAGTTTGCTGCTTATACTTTATAACACGATGTAACATGAAAGCCAAACACTTTCAATTTGATTATTAATATATTATATTTTTTTAGGGTACGTTACCTTACCTGATCACTAAAAATATTTAATTTATTGATAATCAAATTGTATAGGCTTTGAATCAGAGAAATATTTTGAGCGTGGTTATAAAATAAATTTAAAAAAATTATATTATTTCTTTATTTTTAATCTGTTTTACCTTTGAAAAATATTGTATTATTCTTTTTTTTTTTTCCTGCCTTTCTAACTTAAATTTAACCATCGCGGTATATCTCACTTTTCAACTTTTAAAAATGAAAATTTTGAATTGCATGCTTTTCCTCATTTTGTCCAAACGTATTTTTTTCCCCGCCAGTGAATTTTTTACTATACAGTATATTTCATTTCATTTTCTTCAATTAACATGTTGCAGACCCCTATTTTTTTTAAATTACTATTAGTTGCTCAAAAAAATAAAATCGTACAAATTGAAAAAAAAAAAAAAAAAAAAAAAAAGTTTGCTAATAAAAGTATTTCAATGTTGGAAAAAAAGTGCATATGAAATTGTTTATTACATTACAGGATTGTAATTATAAAACTAAAAAGTTGACCATGTATATACTTTTTATTTATTTATTTATTTTTTTTAACCATTTGAAAGTTAGTTATTAGCAACAACTACTGATGATAAAAATTGCAGTACCCACGCGATCATCAGATAAGAAAGGTTATTCAAATTAAAATTAGTTTTATATTATATAAGTAAAACTTCAAAAATTTGTTTGTCAAAAAAAAAATTGTATTGTGGTGTAACAAAATTTGTATCCTCATACTTACAAGCTAGAGTTTCATTTCTTTACATATGTTTAATAAATTCAAAATTATTTATTATTATTGTTTATTTCTCTTTATAACTTTATGGCCAAATCAAATCTCACAATACCTCATTTTCATCCTCATTTTCAGTAAAAACATATTAAAAAAAAAACTTATTGATTTAAAAAAATCTACTTCTAATTCGCATTCAGTTATAAATTAAAATATGTACAAAATAATATTTTAGAGAATATATGAAATAACTGTCTAAAATTTTTTTTTTATTATAAAACTTAAATAATTATCAATAAATATTAAATATAAATACTGTTCTATTGTTATAACTTTACTGTATATTAATGTTTTAAAAAAGACAAATTAAAATTTGTATCAATTTATAAAATTGTGCAATTTATTTGAACAAATGAAACATATATGGTTACCAACAAGCTTTATTATGGCATTTATTTATTTAATTTTATTACTAATTTTTATAAAATTTAAATATAAATCAATAATTAGGGTGCTGCCACTAATTTTAACAAAAATAATTAAAAACAATATACATATATAACCATTAAATTTGATATTATATTAAAGTTTATTTTAATATCAGATACACACATAACGTCATATTGAATGCGCTTTTACGCCATACTGGAGCAATATTTAACATTGCTCAACATAGGACGAACGTTGGTTTTAGCTATTGTCTTTGGAAAATATTTAAATTCTTTCGTTATTATTATTTGTCTCACATACTTGAAAATATTGTCCAACTTGTTATATAAACATCATAAATGCTCTAAAAAAATATTGCTAAGTATATTTAAACTGTTAAAATTTGTAATTTTCCCATACTGGTCCATGTTATTTAGTGCTCACATATGGTGTCGACTTTCGTGCCATGCACTTGATGTAATAGTTTTAATGACATTCAATATCCAAATAAATTGCAAAGATATTACATCATAATTACATTGGAAATCTATAAAATATAATCAAGATTTGACTTAAAGCGGGTTGGCTTCAGATATGGATAGTATCTCAAAATCTAAAAAGAAGACTTAATAACCTTATGATGCCATCCTTAAATTAATAGTAACGTCTATACCTATGACAACATTTTCAGTACCTGTGACCATCAGATAAGACAAAAAATATTAGTTGTAGACACTATCATGAGCCCTTAGTGGAAAATAAATTTTCCAAAAATCATAATTTAAAACCCAAGATAAAGAGAACCTAAATTATCTTTCACAATTTCGACAATATCGTATCACTGTCACATGTATATCACTTTTAAATGTCAATTTTTTTTCTTATAAATGTCTTAGTTAATGCCACATCCTTATACTTTCCCTCATATCAAATTTTATTATTAGAATATGGAGCTATATCTTTTGTTAAATACAGTATGTTCACATTGATAACTAGGATCAAATACTTAATTATAGATTTGAAAGAACTAAAAAATATATTTATAAGAGAAACTTCGTAAATTATTTCATTATTTATAAACAATTTATTGATCAGAGGATTACATACAAGTAATATAGATCTTGTCAAAGAAAAACACAGAAAAAAAAAAACAATAGATATATTTACAGAATCTATAACAAATAGCTCCACTTTACAACTCACAATGAGGTATGCAAATTTGTGCTTATTATTTATATGTATAAATAATCAAGCGTCAATCCATATCAAAGAAAAAAAATATATCAAATTAGAAACTTTTTTAATTAAAAATATTGAGAAAAAAAACCAATATAATTTCATAAAAAAAAATTATAGTGTTTGTTTTGCTGGAAATAAAAAAATGCACAAATAATTATTGTAAAAAAATAGTTCGATCCGCTTTTAACGATTTCTTCTCCAAGTAAGTCATTCTCTTTATATATCATTCATTATAGAGTTTATATTTCGTATTAATTGAGGACTGCATTAATTTATTATTACACAATATATTATCTGGTTGATTTTAAATATGAGGGGTTTCACGTCCACGGGACAACTACGGCACTGCAAACAAAAAATGTTCTCAGAAAAATCTGAAAAAAATGTGACAAGTACACACTAATGAGACATAGCACATGCTGATTTTTTTAAAAATTATTTTGATTATTGCCTGAGATACGGCAATTTAAAGATGGCGGACCATTTTAAAAAGGAGCGCGAGGAGCCAACTTTGACGCCCCGTATTTTCTGTTGTATGAAACAAAATTTGATAATTTATTTTTTATTGTGTTTATCATTGAGTCAAATAAATATAACTGTGCTTAAAATTTATTTAGAACTTGTCAAAGTATTTTTTAGGAATTTTTGAAAATATGTATTTTTTGCTAAAATTTGCACATTTGCATACCTCTTAAAAAATAGTAAAAAAAATTTTTGATGGCATTTTGCAATTTTAGCGGTTAGATAAACGTCTTATCTTCATCTTCTGACAATAAAACAAAAATAAGTTTAAATTTGATTGTACAGTACTGGTCAATACAAATGCCTTTTTCCGAAAAGTGCCATTTTCGACCTTCAAAAAGTCCGTGTTACCGATAAATTTTTAAATATAACAATATATGTTTAGAAAGCTTATACTTTGATTATTTAAATAAAAAAATAAAAAACCTGTGTATTGCGCTGCAAATATTTTTAACGATTTTTTTTGTAACTCGCTCCACGCGCTGGTTGCGCTCGGCGTACAGGCTCTTGCGCTGAGTAAATAAACACGCGCATCGTGTTATAACGTTGATATATTTATTTCTATCACTGACACGATAATTATATTTGTTTTTCATGATTCAATATTTATTTTAAAGCCATTATACCACATAAAACAACATGTGCTTTTTAATGAATAAACACGAAATGGGATCTTCAAAACTGATGACTATTTTTACCAGATATGTTAATGTAGCCCTACGAGAGAGCGTGAAGAAACTGTAAAGAATGCATTTTGCGTAAGAATTCATGTTTATGACGTCAGAAAATGCAAAAATTAGTACAAAAATGTTGTGCGGGTTGCATAAATTGAATTTTGCTTATCACTGCTACTGTGCTGGTCTATTCCTTTAATGTTTTAATTGTTATATTTGTTATATAAAATTGGTAATGGATGACAAATAAAGCATGAATCGATATACTATAAGTTTATATCGTAATACAGTATACGTTATATAAAGTATAAAAAACTAATCTGTTAATTTTTTTATATATTACGAGTGCAAATGCTATTTTGATTTTTATAATGATAGTATATAATAAAAAAAGAGCATGCTGGCAACATTCACCTATTATTCCTCTAGATGAAATCTGATGTCAGTCGCAGTATACACGGTGCAAGTTCATTAAAATTAACATGATAATGCATTTGTTTAAATGTTGATTATTTTATTAATAATGTTTGTAGTTTTGTCACTGCATTAAAGCCTATTAAACCAATATTTTTGTGTTACTTGCTATAATTAACTTCAAATATACATAATTACATTTTTATGTTAATATTATGTTAAGTTGATTTTATTGTATCTGTACTCTTTGAATTTTTCACACAAAGAAATGAACATTTTAGCTGTCATCTTAAATGAATTCTTTCTAATTGTAGGTGGTGGTATGGATGATAATATTTGAGTTAATGGAATAGACATTAAATACTGATTGTTAATTACACAGATACACTCGATGTTATTTTAAAAATTAAAATATATTTTTTTACTTCAAATTTTCAATACAAAAATATTTTATTGTGATGCTGACCTATGATAAAAAAAGTCAGTGTTATTGTTTACTATACGCGCCAACATATGTTTTGCACATGTAAGAACTCTATATAGTAGGGCAAAAAAAGCCGGATTGATTGATACATGCATGACGAAAATATAAATTTTTATTATTTATATTAAAACTTATAAGTCCCGAAGCAGTGATAAGAAAATTCAATTTATGCAACCCGCACAACATTTTTATACTAATTTTTGCATTTTCTGACGTCATAAACATGAATTCTTACGCAAAATGCATTCTTTACAGTTTCTTCACGCTCTCTCGTAGGACTACATTAACATATCTGGTAAAAATAGTCATCAGTTTTGAAGATCCCATTTCGTGTTTATTCATTAAAAAGCACATGTTGTTTTATGTGGTATAATGGCTTTAAAATAAATATTGAATCATGAAAAACAAATATAATTATCGTGTCAGTGATAGAAATAAATATATCAACGTTATAACACGATGCGCGTGTTTATTTACTCAGCGCAAGAGCCTGTACGCCGAGCGCAACCAGCGCGTGGAGCGAGTTACAAAAAAAATCGTTAAAAATATTTGCAGCGCAATACACAGGTTTTTTATTTTTTTATTTAAATAATCAAAGTATAAGCTTTCTAAACATATATTGTTATATTTAAAAATTTATCGGTAACACGGACTTTTTGAAGGTCGAAAATGGCACTTTTCGGAAAAAGGCATTTGTATTGACCAGTACTGTACAATCAAATTTAAACTTATTTTTGTTTTATTGTCAGAAGATGAAGATAAGACGTTTATCTAACCGCTTAAATTGCAAAATGCCATCAAAAATATTTTTTACTATTTTTTAAGAGGTATGCAAATGTGCAAATTTTAGCAAAAAATACATATTTTCAAAAATTCCTAAAAAATACTTTGACAAGTTCTAAATAAATTTTAAGCACAGTTATATTTATTTGACTCAATGATAAACACAATAAAAAATAAATTATCAAATTTTGTTTCATACAACAGAAAATACGGGGCGTCAAAGTTGGCTCCTCGCGCTCCTTTTTAAAATGGTCCGCCATCTTTAAATTGCCGTATCTCAGGCAATAATCAAAATAATTTTTAAAAAAATCAGCATGTGCTATGTCTCATTAGTGTGTACTTGTCACATTTTTTTCAGATTTTTCTGAGAACATTTTTTGTTTGCAGTGCCGTAGTTGTCCCGTGGACGTGAAACCCCTCATATGCATTCTTTTCTCTTTTTTTTTTTTGCATAAATATTATAATTTGCCTACTTCTTTTTCTTTTATGTATTATGATCAACGTATAAATCTTCAGCATTACAATTTTTCCCTGTGTGCGATACTGGTGCAGCGTTATTCAACGTAGTTTTATTTGATATCTGCTACATGTTAAAGAATGGCAAATGAAAATATAAATAAATAAAAATTTATATAATAATAATAAACTATAAATTTATGAAATAATAATTAATGTATAAACTATGTAAATAATATTTTTTTTTATTAAATATTACCGTATTGTAACATAAAAAACATATATATTATGTATATTTTTCACTAAAACACAATAATTTCTGCAATTCTCTAAATAAATAGTAAAATAACAAATAGTTTCTCTAATAAAATAAATTTGTTTATTCATTGCTCAACGTACAGTACGTACACAAATGTTGTAATATAAAATAGTATACGGAAATATTTATTTGTAAGTCAAAGTACGAGTACATCTTTACTATAATATAGATAGATATTTAAACAGTTATAATATAGAGGCTATGTAAATATATGATGATTACTCACTTGTCAGTGATATATTGGTACTTTGAGATGCATTAGTTTATGCTCTGTACCACGTTTCCCTAGTATACCCATGCATGCAATGGTAAGAAGTAAAAATTCACTGGTATTGTGACTATTGTGTAAAAAATTATAATGCTTAATTTATATTTGATTTTAAAGTCTTTGATCAAATGTATTCACTGATGGGCACAGTTTCACTCATTTACCTCACCTGAATCTTTGAGCCATCTCCTCGCCATCGCCATGCAGGCGTTTGCCTATTAATTAATTTAATTGGTAATAAGGAATAACAAAGATATTCTATATAATATTGTAACAATTATAAAAAGGCGTAGAACGCCTTGAACAAAAAACTTGCCTTACATCCTAACATACCTAAATATCAACGTTAATTTGACCGGAGGAGTCATTGATTTCTAATTATTTTCTGGCAGAAACGGGTTTGTGACATCACATCCCCACGCGCGTGGAAACAAGTGAGCTGTGACGTCATAAACCCGCATCTGCCATTTAGTAAATCAAAAATAAATTTGATCAATGACTCTGGGTAAATTAACATTGATATTTAGATATGTCAGAATGTAAGGCAAGTTTTTGGTTTTAGGTGTTCTACGCCTTTAAAAAAAAAAGTAAAAAAGTAAGTTTATTATGGCTTTAACAGCTTATCTAGATATCATGGACAGCAAGTACAAATCAATACACAAATTTACAAAAAGAGCAAAAAAAAAAAAAAAAAAATCTGTGCAACTTAAAAGACCAGAAAGGAGATCCAGTCCGTATATTTTCCATATAACCTGAATCTAAAAAATTGATAAAATTTTATTCTGAAACAATTACATAATAATATTACGATTTGAGAATCATTAAAAGAAAAAATGTCCGTATTGTGTGGCATATATAATACTGATTTCCGTTTAATAAAAATATTTAATATTCAAGTTAAACATTTCAATCTTTTTACACATAGTTCTCATTACGAACCTAGCACACACCTACAAAGGTATATTATAATGTATTTATCAATAATATAGTCTCTTCTTAGATATGCGAATATAATTATATAAATTATTGTTTTATTAATTATTAATTAATAACTTTTTTTAATAAATTGTGAATAACAATATGTTTTCTGCGTTAATATATTTAAATAAAATATGATGCTTAAAAATAATATTAAAAAAATTAATTTTTATAAAATAAATTGTAAAACTTAAAAGATTTTAATAATTTTCAAGACTTTTATAGTGATAATCATGGTCATTATTGTAAACATATTTATTAATAATAATAATTCATATATACATTTTATTGATCACTTGTGGCAAGAAAATCATTGTTTTATAAACTCATTGATATTAATTGAGAAACACGTTTTGTCCTATTCAGGTGTTATAAATTAGCAGCTTCTGAAAGTTTTCAACAATGACAAAATATTCTAATCTGCAAGTCGTGAATTGTTTATCCAAAATAATAATAATTGGGCATTCGGCCCCGAGTCGGCCCCGGAACGGTAGCGTACCGTTCCAGGCCACGGGGTCGCGTCCGTCCCGTCACTGGGGAGGACCTAGATTTGGCCTCGTTCTCTGAAGACCCATAGCCTATCTCAATCTATATTTACTTTTTACTTTATGATGATGTGCGATTGAACGTGTTTAAATAATATTCTGAAGCGAGAAATTCAAAAATCAAAACCCTAAATTTAACATGGTAAGCCCTATAACAGGCCAAAATTAACATAAAACTAATGATGACCCTTACCAGTGATCGACCTGATGACCTTTGGCAATGACAAGTGATGATTATGTGAAGTTGTATTAATATAGTCTTAATAATTAAGACATTCGGTATAAAAATTCCCCGGTATTGAGTAAACATTTAAAATGCTTAATTGATGTTATCAGCAATCTAGTTACCATGACGTTTTTGTTCAAGCAACGTAAAGCAAAGCAACTATGCAAGCATTATTTGGTTGAGGTTTTACAGGATTTGTAAACGTATTAACAAATCAATTTCCATTTATAATATCCTGTTTCTATTACAATATCTTTCACTCTTCAAGTCTTTACAATTCAGCTTTATTATCTACTTGGCAAATACTCATTATATTAATAGTTTTTAAACTTTAAATTCTTGAAGACTGATGTTATGAAATTTAAATTATAAATAATAATTTTATTTATTAAAAATATAAATTATAGTTTTAATAAATATAATTAATAGTGCACAGGTACAAAGTGAAAAATATTATTGTTATAAAATATTATTTTTTTTTATTTTAAAATTTCTTAAGTTTAAAATATGGAATAATTTCAAACGTATGTACATAAATTTAAATAATAACAATAATAATAATAAAAAAGCATTATACGGTTTATTTGTACATGGAAAGAAACTCGCTGATGTAATATTTATTATTATTATTATAAACATTCTTCCACCTTCAAGGCAGTAAGTCAGGTACTGCGGGATTTGACTAAAAAATTGTAAAGAAAGAAAAATCTGAAATTTTGCACAGTGATACATTAGGATATGGTACAAAAATGTAAAAATTTTGGGTTGTCACGTCACCATACTAGATTTTAAATTATGATTTTTTGAAGTGTTAGTCCATTATAAGAGCCCATATTAATTTCAATAATTATTTTCTCTAATATCTGATGGTCACGGGTTCTGAAAATTTTATCATAGGTAGTTGTTACAATTAACTTTCAAATTGGCATCAATAAGTTTCCAAATTAATTCTTTTTAGATTTTGAGATGCAAGCCATCTGAATACAACACTTAATTTAAAACTATATTCTATCTAAAACAGTTTTTATGCTAAAGAGTATATTGCACTATCAATAAGTTTTCCCCCCATTCCTTTCACTGGGGCTCGTACACGATCAAAATACTTTTTGAGTTGTAGATTTTACTTTATTAGGATTTGCAATTCAACTTAACAATTTTGAAGCAAAAACAACTAAAATATTTAAAAACTTAAATACAACATGGTAAGGTAAGTCATATATTTATGGTAAGACCAAAATTAATATAAATTTAAAAGATGACGCTTGCCAGTAGTGATCAACCTGATGACAGTGAATGCCCTTGCCAATGACGAGTGCTCATTATGTGAAGTTGGCTAATAAAGGAGTAACCTTTGATTTATTTTAAATCAGTCCAAATATCGTGCTGTAGAGTCTATGCATTCATGTTAAAGTCACCGCCATGTTGCATCACTTAATAACATGGACAGCATAGGAAAATATCTCATTTTGGCAGTTTAAAAATACTAAGCAATGTTTTTGAGAGCATTAATGCTGTATTAATACTTTATAGTAAGGTGGAGTTAGTATCTCAAGTATGTGAGAAAAATAACAATAACAAAACAGTAAGTGATTTTCACAAGAAAATAGCCAAAAACCAAGTTTGTCCTATACTGAGCAATGTTAATCATTACTCCAGAATGGCCTCCAAGCGCACTAAATGTAATGTCATGTGGATTGACACTATAGACCACCTTGAACAAAAAACTTGTCTAATATTCTAACATAATTGAAAATCAACGTTGATTTGGCAGTATAGTCATCAATTTCTAAATTACTTTCCTTATACATTATGGTGTTAACTTTTATTTGCATATAAACATCCTGTTACTTTATTTATTCACTATATAGCTTACATATTTTATCATTTTATGTTTATTTTAATTTATTTTAATAAAGTTCGTGTATTAACTCACTTATGTCATGTTTTTATATTTGTCTCCAATAAGATGAGGACTCATGTTTCACTCACTAACACCTTGTACCTCATGCATCTAACCTTCCTATGTTTATATTATAAATGATTCCATATTGCATGAAAATGTTTATAATTTAAATAAAAAATTATTTATATACTAATAAAATTATTAAAAATGTATTTTAGAATTATTTATTTGTAATTGTATGATAATATATAACAAATTTAAATAACAATAATAAGTATATATTTTTTTAGTATAAATACAAAAATACACATTAAAAAATATTTAAACTGCTCTATTGTTATAACTTTACTTTATATATGGCAATAAAAAGAAAATTTCAAATTTATTTCATTTATTTAGATTGTACATATATTAGAATTAGAACAAAGGAAACATGGTTACCAACAAGCTTTATTATGGCATTTATATATTTCATTTTATTATTATTTTTTATACAATTAAATATAAATCAATATTTAGGGTGCTGCCACCGATTGTGTATATATATATATATATATATATATATATATATATATATATTATATATATTATATATATATATAACCATAAAATTTGATATTATATCAAAGTTTATTTTAATATCAGATATCAGATACACTCATGACGTCATTTAGAATGCGCATTGACGCCATATTGGAGCAATAATTAACATAATGCTCAGCATAGGACAAACGTCGTTGTTTTTTCTATTGTCTTTGGAAAATATGTAAATTCTTTCGTTATTATTGTTTGTCTCGCATACTTGAAAATATTATTCTACTTGTTATATAAACATCATCAATGCTCTCAAAAATATTGCTAACGTAAGTATATTTAAACTCTTAAAATTTGTCATTTTTCCATACTGGTCCATGTTATTTAGTGCTCACATATGGCGTCGACTTTTATATCAATGCACTTGATGTAATAGTTTTAATGAAATACCTAATTAATTTGAAATCCAACAAATGCAAATATATTATATCATAATTACATTGGAAATCTATACTAACCAAGATTTGACTTCAGGCTGGATGGATTCAGATATGGATAATGCCTCAAAATCTAACAAGAAAACTTAAAACTCTATGATGCCATCCTTAAATTAATAGTAACGTCTACCTATGATAACATTTTCAGAACCTGTGACCATCAGATAAGACCTAAAATACTTTTTGACACTATCATGAGCCTTTAGTGGAAAGTTTATTTTCAAAAATTAATAATTTAACGCCCAAGATAAAAACACTCAAACATAGCATCACAATTTAGACAATATTATTTTATTACAGTCAAAGTATTACATTTCAATTATTTAGTAATGCGATATCTTATCGTTCCGTCTGATCGAATTTTATTACTAAAGTGCGAATCCACATAAAAAACATACCCAGTTAATTGGAATTTTTTCTTACAACAATATTACGATGAGTTTATAATTTAAATAAAAAAACATTTTAACTATTTATTAATTTAAAATTTTATTTTATAAGTTAACAAGTATATATTTACATATACATTAACTATTATTTTATATTTTAAAATATAATTTTAACTAAAAAAATAATTACAAATTACAATAAATAATTAATATTATGCTTTATTGAAATAACTTTGCTATTCATCTCGTCTTTCATATTTCCTACAATTACATGAAATTAAAATTTATGTTCAATAAATTAGATTGTGCTTATTTATTGGGAAAATGTAAGTTATAATCAGCTTTGAGGATTTTAAGCAAACCTTACGGCATTTAATTTAATTAAATTATTTGCTTCCTTGCTTTTGTAAGTTACTTTACAGTGGTAGAGTTCCAAAATCTTCTGATTTTGATTGTATTTAACTAAATTTGAATTTATATTTTAAATGTTACTTTAATATCAGCTATATCATGTATGCACATGACGTCATACTAAATGCACTTCGACGCCATATACTGGAACAAAAAATTATTCCAGCATAGGACAAATTTCGTTTTTGCATTTTTTTTTTTTTTTTTTTTTTTTTTACAAAATAAGTTATTTTTTTTTTTAATATTATTATTATAAATATGCATGTAATCACATCAACCTCCAGTTGATCATTTTACTTAGATACAAATCTTAAGAAATTAAAAACATAATTATAAGTAAAACTACGTTAATTATTTGTAATTTTAAACAAAACATATTATCGCACTAAATTTAATTTCCATAAAAATAAAAATTTTACGTACAAATTTTATAAAATATTTAACCTTAATTTCGTTAATGGACTATTAATAAGAATTTGCACTTAATTTTCATCAGTATTTTATTTTTATCTTTTACTTAGATATATTTTCCTGCAAGGAGTGAAACATTTTAACTTCGATAATAATGTAATGATTTCACTCAAAATTAAATAATTAATTAATGATATTTTGCTGTCTCTTTATGATTGTACAGCAAAGTTACTTTTCAACATAAAACGTAGAACTCTGCTGCAAGAACTTTTACTAATAAAGGAACAACTTTTTTGAGGCTGATTGTAAGTAACTCGCTTACATCCACTTCCGTTTCTACTTACTACGCGCATGTGCAGTACGTCAAATCGGAAGCGGATGTAAGCGAAATCACTTTAAATTGGCCTCTAAACCTTTGTTCCTTTATTGGTAAATATAAATAAGATTGGGTGTATGAAAACGTAATATTCATTTATTAAATGACTAGTAAAAGAACAACGGTTTTGAGGCCGACTCTATAAGCGATTTCACTCACATCCGCTTCCGTTTTGACTTACTACGCTCGCGCAGTAAGTCAAAATGTGAGCAAACTTGCTTATAGTCAGCTTCAAAACAGTTGTTCCCTTATCATTCAAATGGGGAAGATGTAAGCAAGATGTGATGCGCTGTTTTTGCGCTACCCCAATGTTTTAACTTTTTGGCAAAATGTAATGTTTTTTTCTTTTTATTGTAATATTATTGGCTCAATTTATGGCCAAGTTTCATGTAATATGGCTGAAGAAGCTCTGTATTTGCCTTAATAAAGTTTATTATTATTATTTTGAGAGGTAATTTACATGCATGTTCTAAAAGAGAATAATGTCTTGAATTGGTAGATATGCGAATTTCTAATTTTTGAGTTCATTAACTATTAAAAAAAAAAAGAAAAGAAAAATGAAATTGAACATTGACGTTCACTGGCAACAATTTATGCATATTATTATTAACATAAAAACAACAAAGGAAAAATTTACCGCCTACAAAGTCATTTCACTTCTTTCAACTATTAATAAAAAATATTTAAATATCTAAAAAATTAAAAATTCATAAGACTTTTAATTTAAGATATAGATTCTCTTTTGGAAAACAATATTATATTTTAAGTTCTAATTTTAATTTCACAAAATAAACCTTTTTAAATTAAAATTTAAAATTATTTTATATTTACATTTTCATTCTTAGAAATAAATAATTTTTGGAGTAATAATATATTTAATTTGTTAATTATAATATTTAAAAATAATTATAAAGTTATATATATTTTTAGTTAATTGTATTTTACCATCTAAGACAAAATCTTGTTCCGGCTGAATCTATAGTTGGAAGATAGTAACAATTTAATTGGTGTCTCGAACAGAAGAAGATATTAAATGTAATAACGAGGTGTATTTCGACGTTTTAACTGATAAATTTTCATATTATTGAAAGTATCATTTTGTATGAACTAAATGGTAACAATAGCTTATCTCTACTAATAAAATGTAATCTTTAGAAACCATGACCAAATTGAAAAAGAGAGAAAAAAATCATTGACATTAACATGCGCTCTTATGGAACTAAAACTTCACAATTATAATCTTTCACAGTACATCATTTTCTAACATTTTTTAAATATACCATATCCTAATGTACAGGCCAAAAGTTCCCGAAAAGGGCAGCGGCGGGCGGCGGCTGCTGCGTTTTCTCATAAAGATAACATAGTGTGGTTGCGGGTTTCCTATGCAAATCGTTCGGGTACTTTTGGCTAGAACTGTACACACACTGCAAAATATCATATTTTTATTTCTCTACAACTTGCCAGGTAAATCTCGTAGTATAGCTTATTTCCAGCCTTGAAATTCATTTATTATTTAGCAGAATAATGTTATACAATAATTCGATTGAAAATAAATCTATGAATATTAATTTATATTTTGTTGTCTTCCTATGGTGTTTAAAGGGAAAATATTTGCGATAATATAAAAAAAAAATGTAACATATTCTGCTACAAAAAAAATTTACTTTATTTTACATAATAATAAAAGGTTTGTATTTACATAACATAACTCTTAGTTATTTAATTGTTGTAATTTTGTTCTGTAACTTTCTTATACATTTTTCTTTAAAATTTGAATATTTATTTTACAACAGCAAATCATTGAATAAAAGCAGTAAAAGTTCCAACAACACAATATTATGTTGTAGAATAACAGCATAATTTCTCTCTCTCTCTCTCTCTCTCTCTCTCTCTCTCTCTCTCTCTGTCTCTCTCTCTCTCTCTCTCTCTCTCTCTCTCTCTCTCTCTCTCTCTCTCTCTCTTTATATCTGTATCCTTGATTCTTGCAAAATATTTATTTCCATCACCAATTAATAATAAATATATTTATTGATCAGAGGATAACATGCAAGTAACATATAGATTTTGTCAAAGAAAAACACAGAAAAAAACAATAAATATTAACATAATCTACAAATAGCTCTCCTCTACAACACACAATAGGTATGCATATTTGTGCTTAACATGAAATATTTGTATCAATAATCCAGCGTCAATCCACTTCAAAGAAAATTCAAATTAGAAACTTTTTAAATTAAAAATATTGAGAAAAAAAAATCAAGATATAATATCAATGAAAAAAAAATTATAGTGTTTGTTTTCCTGGAAATAAAAAAATGCACAAAGAATTATTGTAAAAAAATAGTTCGATCCGCTTTTAACGATTTCTTCTCCAAGTCAGTCATTCTCTTTATATATCATTCATTATATATATAATATAATATAGAGTTTATATTTCGTATTAATTGAGGACTGCATTAATTTATTATTACACAATATATTATCTGGTTGATTTTAAATATGCATTCTTTTCTCTTTTTTTTTTTTGCATAAATATTATAATTTGCCTACTTCTTTTTCTTTTATGTATTATGATCAACGTATAAATCTTCAGCATTACAATTTTTCCCTGTGTGCGATACTGGTGCAGCGTTATTCAACGTAGTTTTATTTGATATCTGCTACATGTCAAAGAATGGCAAATGAAAATATAAATAAATAAAAATTTATATAATAATAATAAACTATAAATTTATGAAATAATAATTAATGTATAAACTATGTAAATATTTTTCTTTATTAAATATTACCGGTTTGTAATATATTAAAATTTTTTTTATCAAAAAACAATAATTTCTGCAATTCTCTAAATAAATAGTTTCTCTAATAAAATAAATTTGTTTTTTCACTGCTCAACGTACAGTACGTACAAAAATGTTTAATATAAAATAGTATACGAAAAGCTTTTATTGTAAGTCAAAGTACGAGTTCATCTTGCCCTATATAGATATAGATAGATATTCAAACAGTTATAGAGAGGCTATGTTGCTATGTAAATATGATGATTACTCACAAACAATTAAGTCAGTGGGTACTTTGAGATACATTAGTTTATGCTCAATGGAGGTTATCGGTTTAGCGCGCGGGGTGATGCGGGGAAAGCTAAGGGTCCCCTAATTTAACATTACGCTTATGGGGGAAAACACGTTGTTTTCGATTTTTGAGAAAACTACTCCACCGTTTTTGGAGAATTTTAAATGAGAAATACTAGACATACTTTTACGTGTTTTAAGCCATAGAAAATTTTTACGAATTTTTTAAACCGATAACCTCCATACCACGTTTCCCTATAGCATACCCATGCAATGGTAAGAAGTAAAAATTCACTGGTATTGTGTAAACATATATAATACTTAAATTATATTTGATTTCAAACAGTCTTATTCATCAACTGTATTCACTGATGGGTACGGTTTCACTCATTTACTTCACCTGAATCTCCCCTCCCCTTAATCTTTAAGTCATCTCTCCTCCATCGCTTTGCAGGCGTTTGTCTAATTTCAGTAATTTTATTTATACTAAGGTAGTACTTTAGGGTAGCATTTTTGTCGTAAAAACAAATTTTATATCATTACTTAGCTTTATAATAAACCAAGGAACAATTTTCTATACTAAAAAAAGTTTTTGCTCAAATCAATTTTCCGCAAATGAGCCTCAAAGTCGGTGGGTTTTTTTGGGTTACGCCCCTTTTAGCATGTATAAGATACAAAACTTCAAGCTCAACGTGTGCAGAATTGAATTGATCAACTTCTCAATAAAAAATACTAGCGTGATCTACAGATAAACTTTTAATGAATTTGAGATTTAAAACAATTTTTACGAGATTTTTATGGAGAAAAAAATTATTGAAGATTGCATAATGCAATTAACATGGGTCAATTTGCGATAATTTTTTTCTCGGCAAGCACTTTTTAGAAAAATCTGAAAAATCAGTTTTCATTAAAAGTCAACACGAAAAACAAGCTGGTATTTTTTTAACCGCTGAAAAAAAACTCAAAGTGGGTCAAAATTGGGGCTCAAATATAGATTCATTAGCATTAGGGGGCGGGGCATTTAGCGACACTTTGACGCTCTGTTGTGACGAGAGTTTTTTAGATAGAATTTTTTTGATTTCATTTTTGGGAAAAGCAGCCTAAACTTAATTCAGAATAATAATAATAAAAATACACTCCTACCCTAAAGTAAAGAAATTCTAATATTGCAAAATTGATTAAAGGCGTAGAACACCTTGAACAAAAAAGCTTGCCATACATCCTAACATACCTAAATATCGTTAATGTGACCGGAGTCATTGATTTCTAAATTTTTTTTTTTTGCAGAAACGGGTTTGTGACATCATATCTCGCCTGGTCCACGCACGCGGAAACAAGTGAGCTGTGACGTCATAAACCCGCATCTGCCATTTAGTACATTAAGTATACATACTTTTTCTTTGTAAAAGTATTATAATTTGCCTACTTTGTTTCCTATTTCAGAGAATTATGTATTATGATCAACTTTTAAATCTTCAGCATAACTATTTTTACCGTGTGCTACACTGGTGTAACCATGTTCAACGTAGTATTATTTGATATCAGCTACATGTAACTCGATCGCAAATGAAAATATAAATAAATAAAAATTTATATAATAATAATAAACTAAATAATAATTAATGTATAAGCTGTGTAAATATTTTTTTTATTGAATATTACTGGTTTATAATATATTTAAAAAAATAATTTTTTAATAAAAAAAATAATTTCTGCAATTCTCTAAATAAATAGTAACACAACAAATAATTGCTCTAAATAAAATCAAATATTTATTCACAACTCAACGCACAGTACGTACACAAATGTAATATAAATTACAGTAGTATACAGTATACTGAAAGATTTTATTGTAAGTCAAAGTACGAGTACATCTTTACTAAATAGTATAGATATATATTTAAACAATTATAGAGGCTATGTTGCTATGTAAATATGATGATTACTCAGTGATATATGGGTACTTTGAGATACATTAGTTTATGCTATGTACCACGTTTACCTAGCATACCCATGCAATGGTAAGAAGTAAAATTCACTAGTATATGTAGCGTAAAAATTTATAATTCTTAATTTATATTGGATTTCAAAGTCTTATTCATCAACTGTATTCACTGATGGGTACGGTTTCACTCAATTACCTCACCTGAATCTCCCCTCCATCGCGATGCAGGCGTTTGTTTAATTTAAGTAATTTTATTGATAATAAGGATTAACAAAGATATTCTAAATTTTTTAAATTGAATAAAGGCTTAGAACACCTTGAACAAAAAAACTTGCCATACATCCTAACATACCTAAATATCAAAGTTAATTTGACCGGAGTCATTGATTTCTAATTTATTTTTTTGCAGAAACGGGTTTGTGACATCACATCTCGCCTGGTCCACGCACGCGGAAACAAGTGAGCTGTGACGTCATAAACTTGCAGCTGCCATTAAGTAAATTAAAAATAAATTTGAAATCAATGACTCCGGTCAAATTAACGTTGATATTTAGATATGTTAGGATGTAAGGCAAGTTTTTTGTTCAAGGTGTTCTACGCCTTTAAAAAAAAAGTAAAAAAGTAAGTTTAGTATGCGGCTTGAAGAGATTATCTAGATATCATGGACAACAAAGTACAAATCAATATACAAATTTTTTTTTAAAAGTGAAAAAAAAATCAGTAAAATTTAAAAAACCGGAAAGGAGATCTCGTCCGTATATTTTTCCTAATAACCTGAATCTAAAAAAGGATAAAATCTTATTCTGAAAAAAAATGAGATCATAGTGATACGATATTTGTATTGACATGTTGAATATCAGTAAAAGAAAAAATGTCCCTATCGTTCTGTAATAATACTGATTTCCGTTTAATAAAATTATTTATATTCGAATTCAACATTTCATTCAGTGTTCACTTTGCACTTTCTACGGACTCTTCAACGAATCGTTGGTGTAGTATCAATTAGACGATAGAATTATCTGCAAATTGCAAATACAATTATATAAATTATTGTTTTATTTAATTTTAATTAATAAAAAATTTAATAAATAGTGATATCAATATGTAAAACTGCGTAAGTATATTTAAATATAATATAATATTTATACAAAATGTTAAAAACAATAAATTTTCATAAAATACATTATAAAACTTATAAAATATTTTATTAATTTCAAGACTTTTATAGTGTTAAGCATGGTCCTCATTGCAAACATATTTAAAAGTGTAGAACACCTTTAACAAAAAAGTTGCGTAATATCCTTACAAACCTGAAATTCAACGTTGATTCGGCCGGAATCATTAATTTCTAATTTATTTTCCATTCAAAAAATGCCACTGCTGGTCACTGATGTCACAGCTTGTCCGGTTTACTTGAGCGTGGACCAGGCGAGCTGTGACGTCAGTGACCGGCAGCGGCATTTTGTGAATGGAAAATAAATTAGAAATCAATGACTCCGGCCAAATCAACGTTGATTTTCAGGTTTGTTAGGATATTACGTAAAATTTTTGTTCAAGGTGTTCTACGCCTTTAATAATAATAAATATATACATTTTATGATCATATGTGGCAAGAAAATCATTGTTTTATATAATCATTAATATTTAATGAGAAATATTTTTTTCCTATTAAAGCTACTCTCCAGGCCTAACAACATGCACTTTTATTTCAATTAAGGGTTGTCTTTAGTTGGCTTATATCTCAAAATCTAAAACGAACAGTTAGTAATTTTTTTATGTCACCTCAAATTTAATGGTAACAGCTACCCATGATAAAATTTTCATTACCCGTGACCATCAGATAAGAGAGAAAAGAATTTTTGAAATTTACTTAAATTAACATGGCCTCTTATGGGACTAAAACACCAAAAAATCATAATTCAAAATCTAGCATGGTGACCCCCCAAAATTTTAACATTTTTGAAGTTGCCTTAACCTAATGTATTACCATGCAAAATTTCAGATTTTTCCTTCTTTACGACTTTTTAGTCAAATCCCGCAGTAGCTGATTTCCCGCCTTAATACAAAATGAGACACTCAGAAACATTATCAAATTTCATTATTACCCAAATATAACTCTGCAAAAGAGCTCTAAAAATTGTAAAGTAGGCAAATACACATGCACTATTTGTGACGTCATGGCTAGTGATGTTAATAGAAAAAGTGTTGCGGGTTGCATAAGTGGAAAATTTTTCTTTTACGTTTAAAGCATCACGATTGGGTTCTTGGAGAAAATAAGTGTATTTTTGGGAATTCCCATTAAGTGTTTATTGAAATAAAAGGGCATGTTGTCTGGTCTGGAGTGTCGCTTTAAGGTGGTATTAATTAGTAGCTTCTTAAAGTTTTCAACAATGACAAAATATTCTAATTTGCAAGTCATGAAATATTTATCCAAAGTAATAATAATGCGTTCGGACTCAAATCGTGCGGTAGCGTAACGTTCCAGGCCACGAGGTCGCGTCCGACCCCTCACTGGAGAGGACCTACGTGTGAGGGTAGGCCTCGTTCTCTACAGACCCTTAGCCTAAATAGCTTGAGTTTTCAAACGCGTGGCAGTCAAGACATGGGCTTGGGAGGCCAAGAGCAACCCCGCCCCTAAGTGCCTCGGTAACTCTGCAGGGCATTCGGCTCTATTTAGCTTACAGAAAAGAGTGTTCCACCGCATCCAGGAGAGGAAATTCGTTACAACAATGGAGGCGGTCAAGGCCCAGTGTCTAAATAATCACGAATTTTTGGGTAGTGAAAGTGTGTGTGCATTTCAGCTACATTTTGGTGCACGCAATAGACCCCCACATCATAGAGTGGGGAGTTTTAAAATCACATATTAATTGTAAATTGAAAAAAATAATAATAAATAAATAAATGACAAGGAAGTTTTGATTACTGTCTATATATTTTAAAACAACAATTTTTCAATAAAAAAAACAACTATTTAATAGTATGAAAGGAAACGCACTATAATCGCTTCTAAAAATTCTCTACTTCATTGCTTATTGTATTGTTTTCCAAATCCAGATAATTTTGAAGTCTTATATGTAAAATAGCTACACAATATAGCATAAAATATGTTGTTATTTTATGCATTGTTGTTGCATTGAGCTAGCATTATTATTAAGTTATTATTTTTGTCCGTGCAAAAATCCATTATTTTCTACATTATTGACTCGTAGAACCTAACATAATAGTTAACATAATAATATTTTAATTAGTCTTGTTTTACTGTAAGCATTATTTGTTAAGATTGCGACTTGACGTCATAATTGAGTACTAAGTTACTACGATTTAAAATCAATATTTAGGGTGTTTCTCATTTTTATTGTCATTATATTTGAAATTACATCAAAGCTTATTTTAATATCAGCTATATGGTGTAAACACATATCGTCCTATTGAATGCGCTTTGACGCCATAACGGAGTAATTGCTCAACATATGACAAACAACGTTTTTGGCTATTGTCTTTGGCAAATATTTAATTATTTGTTATAATTATTTTTCTCGCCAACTTAAAAATCAAATGCAATCTGTTAAGTTAAAAGCACGAATATTTTCAAAAATATTGCGAAGTATTTTTAAAGTGGCAAAATGTGACAAACCAACCCGTGTTAACTTATGGCCTGCTTATTTCGTCGATTCGACTTCAACATTAAAATGCAACAATTCTCTTATTATTTTTCAATTAAAGAATATTTTTAATTAATTAAAAGTTTGCATTAATGTATAAAAATTTTCTAATTGGACAACATGGTAAGTTGGCTTAAGTTATTTTTCTATCAAGATACTAGAATCCTTTAAAGATTTTAAATTTTTAAAAGCATACTTACTTGTATCAAGTTTATAATTAAAATAGAAATTTATTTACAAAATAATCAATAAATTATTTATTTTGAAGTTATAAAATTGTATTTTAAAATATAGAAATTTAAGTAACTATAATATTTATATTATAAAACATTTTTAAAATTTACAGAATTGAACAAACGTTGTTTTTAGCTATTGTCTTTAGAAAATAAGTTCATGCTTTTGTTATTATTATTTGAGTAGTAAACTAGAAATTTACCTGTTAACAGCATCAATGCTTTCAGAAAAATGTGCCATTTTCTCATACTAGTCCATGTTATTTAGTGTTCACATCTGACGAAGACGTTTATTTGAATGTAATCACATTTTAACTTTACTTTTATTTTACTGAAGCTCGTTCTGAAAACTACAAACAAAAATTGAGCCGGCTTCGAAAATGTTCCTTTGTTATAAACAGCTGGATGTGACGTCGTTACCTGTTTACTACGTTTATTATATGGTGTGCTTCTGTTTACTCAAAATGCGGAAAAAGAAGTGGCCGGAAGAGGAAATCACGTGATGGTAAAAGTGGGAGGCAGCTCAAGGTGTGCTTCTGTTTACTCAAAATGCGGAAAAGGAAGTGGCCGGAAGAGGAAACCACGTGACGGTAAAAGTGGGAGGCAGCTCAAGGTTAGCTTGCTGCTGGGACGAAGTTTTCTCCCACTTTTACTGTCGCGTGGTTTCCTCTTCCGGCACTTCCTTTTCCGCATTTTGAGTAAACAGAAGCACACAAGGTTAGCTTGCTGCTTGCACTAACTTTTCTCCCACTTTTACCGTCACGTGGTATCCTTTTCCGGTCACTTCCTTTTTCGCATTTTGAGTAAACAGAAGCACACATAATCGATCATTGTTATTTCTTCGTTTAGAACTTTGAACTTGTTAAGAACGAAAGAAACTCCACACAAAAAAAAAAGTTCCTTGCTCTTTATGCGACTTAATTTTGTTGGCTCAAAAAACAAGATCAACCAATGAACGTGTCGTATTTTGATGGTCATCCAATCACTGTTGTTGAGACTCACTTTACTTTACAGAACGATCTTAAGACACTATTTTTTATCCGAACTATATTTATTGTTAAATACAAAATGTTCTCATTGATAACAAAGTATCGACAAAATTTAATTACATGAAACAATTTCAAATTTATATTTATAAGTAAAAATATTTAAAAATTTATTTCTTATAAACTAATCATAAAAATTTACACAAAATTATAATCAGTATTTTATGTATAACTTTTACTTACATATATATTCCTGTAAGGAGTGAAACATTTTAATAATTTAGCACTACGATAATAATGTAATGATTTCACAATGTCCCGTTTTAAAAAACAATTATAATACACTACAAAATAAGTATTTCGTTTTCTTCATTGTTACCATCTGCTAATGACGGTAATATAATATTATATTATATACACTACACACACACACATAAAATATATTAATATACTATATATATACGTATATATATATATATTATAGTATATATTTAATTTTTTATTTATTTGATTAAAAAAAAACACATGCGGTGTACAACTTATAACCTAAATTTACAAAATAAGAATAGTAAATTACATACATAAACATTAATTTTGAGCATAAGCTGTTAGACTAATGCTACGATTAGTACATTTCAACAGATGATATTGATCACATGGTTCGCCACACAACTTACATTTACATGAGGTACCACACTCGTGATACTCTTTAATTATGCAAATCTTATGGTGAAAACCATGCACTACGTGATTATATATTAATAAAAAAAAAACATACTATTTTTATAATTTGTATAAATTTTAATATTAAAGTTTATGGATTTTTTTTTATTATAATTTATATATTATTATATAAAAATTTAATTTAAAATTTATTTATATAATTATTTAAAATTTATTTATATATTTAATTATTTTGCATGGATGCAATAAAGTTAATATCTTAATCCATTCCAATGGTGTTTGAAGATAGTAGGAAGTAAATAATTGAAGATTAATTTCAAGTTTAATGCAGCGAGAAAAATTAAGGGAGTAGGGTACCGACCTAATATCTCCAAATCTACAAGTGTTTTGGATATAAATTTGGTGTCATTTTGTAGCTAAGGGTCACACCTAGCTGTGATACAAATTCCATGAGGTTTGACAGTTCCGAAAAAAAGAAAAAAATTATTGAAATTAACATTGAGCCTTATGGGCTTAAAATTTCAAAAAATCATAGAAAATTAATTTGCATGGTGACCCCCCCCCCCCCCCCCCCCCCCCCGCACCAAATTTTTATATATTTGAAATTTTCTCAAGCTGAAGTATGATTGTGCAAAATTTCAGATTTTTTTGACGAGAAAAATTTGAGTCTAATGGCCGACGTCGGTCCCTACTCCCATAAGTAAAGTTGAATTGAGGCGGCTTATATTTAAAAGTATAAACAAAACATTTGCTTTTACTTTAAAGTGTCATTTATATAATGATCTAATAGTAACAGCAGCTCAGCTATACCTTAAAGCCATAGACCACATAAAACAGCATGAGCTTTTTAATGAATAAACATGAAATGGGATCTTCAAAACTAATGACAATATTTACCAGAATGGTAATGTTGCCCCACGAAAGAGCGTGAAAATACTATAAAGTATGCCATTTGCATGACTATTCATGTTTATGACGTCAGAAACATGCAAGAATTAGTATGAAAATGTTGTGTTGGTTGCATAAATCGAAATTTCTGATCACTGCTACAGTTGAATTTTGAGACAAATTATAGATATTTTGTAAGTCACATCACTTATTTTGTGATACAAATATATTTTTTTTTCTCTGATCTATTCTTTTAAGTTTCTTTAAGTTCGTAAATTCAAGTCGGTCAATGCCTTTCTCTCCTTAAAATTCTCTATTTTATACCAGATATTGACTGATAAAGGAACAACTGTTTTGAGGCCGACTATAAGCAATTTCGATCACATCCGCTTCCGTTTCGACTTACTGCGCATGCGTAATAAGGAGAAACGGAAGCGGATGTGACCGAAATCGCTTATAGTCGGCCTCAAAACAGTTGTTCCTTTATCAGTCAATACTATATATTTAATTTCATGACTGCAATAATTTATTACACAGTAAAATATACTATATGGTTAATTGTAAATGAATATATACTGTCTTTTAGGGAAATTATTAAGATTTGCCTACCCTACTTCGTTGACTTTGTCATATTATTGTGTATTAAAATTTAATTTCATATCTTCAACATTACAATTGTTCCGCTATAAGCACTGTTGCACCGGAGCTTGGGTGCTGTGGGACCGCTTTGTTCAATGTAGTATATCTTTAACATGATGATGAACAGATATTGGTTAATGAAAATATAAATAAATTAAATTTTATATAATAATAATTAACTATAAGTTTATGAAATAATAATGTATAAACTTTGTAAATAAAATTTAATATATTTTTTAATTAAATATTATTATAAGTTTGTCATACAATAAAAAAACTAACTTTTTTTATTTTTCTTTTGCTGATTTCAAGAAATCACGCTTTAATATTAAAAATTATAACTTTAGTTAGTTTTTTAAATTTGCTATTTCTCATATGATTTAACATTGAAGATGGATACCAGATTTACAAAATTTGGTTATTCAGCTATATTTTCCCTAAAAAATCAAAATATTATATGAATGAAACAAGAATTTATTTTCTTCTCAGAAGTTTTTAAAATCATTTTCAAGGCTTATTAGAATGAAAAAAACATTTCAATTAATTTTAAATTATTTTTCCTGTCAAAATCAAGGAATGTCTGGTTATTTGGTGCACATATTTGCTTTTGTGACGTCACAACTTAGAATTTTTATTATAGATATGTAAAATTATGTTTCCAACAACTTTTCCTTCGAAAACCGATCAGAAACGCGGAAAAAAAATAGTTGTGCTCAGAGGTCAATTCAGGAGAACTGTGCACGTCCCAAAATTCGGCTTGGTGCTAAGAGTGCTTCTATTAGTCATAATATATCATATCTACTATCTGAACTATCTCTAAATCTACTATTTAATCTAATTTTAAAGCCTATTTTAATGTCAGCTTTAAAGATGCATACGTATAACGTCATATTAAATTAGCTTTGTCATGACCCCATTCTGGAGCAATGAATAACACTGTTTAACAAAGGACAAACGTCATTTTATTATGAAAATGATTTTAAAAATTATTTTTCCTCTTCTTGAGAAACTAATAATAATCTGCTTATGCAAAAAGCATCTAGGGTCTCAACAATATTGCTATAAGAGTATTTTTAAACTGATAAAATTTGTATTATTGTCCCATATTATTCAGTGCTTACATGAGGTGTTAACTTTAACACGCATATAAACAACCTGTTACTTTGTATTGTATCATTGCTAACTTACATTTGTTTAATTCACTAACATTTTAATTGTATAAATAACTCATAGTTTACTGTCATGTTACAATCGCCAATTTATAATAGTCATAATATTATATACTACTATTAAGTATTTCATATATTATCCAATCGTTTATAATTTAAATAAATAATTATTTACATACTAATAAATTTATTAAAAATTTATTTTAAAATTATTTATTTGTATTTAATGTTTAAAATTAAAAAGTTTAAGTAACTATAATATAAATATTTTTATTATTATTATAACTAATATACACATCAAGAAATATTAAAGCCATAGACCACATAAAACAACATGTGCTTTTTAATAAGTAAACGCACGAAATGAAATCTTGAATATTGATAACAATTTTAACCTAAATGTTAATGTAGCCCCACGAGAGAGCGTGAAAACACTGTAAAGTATGCAATTTGCGTGAAAAGTCATGTTTATGACATCAGAAACATGCAAAAATTAGTATAAAAATGTTATGCGGGTAGCATAAATCGAATCTTCTGATCACTGCTACGGGGCTACTGTTGGGTTTTGAGACAAACTAATGTTATTTATGTAAATCCCATCAAGTGTTTTGTGATATAAATGCTTATGTTTTTCTCTGGTCTATTCCTTTAAATATATTTCAAATAAAACTAAGCAGCAAGAAGCTTCACCTACTTGTAAGAGGAACTTCATGTGGTCATCATGTTAATATATAGGTAAGAGAGATGTTATTGTAATTAATTGTATTTCATGTGTTGCAGCTAGGAAACCAACTTGATTTTAAGCTGTTACAATTACCGATGTGTGCCACTCATTCGCCCCTATAATCCGATGCATCCTTTGAAAAATAAAGTATTTTTGTCTTAATAATTGAGGAATATCAATTAATAAGAATATTTTGTAATTCAAGACAAAATTGGCAACTATGTTTTGACTTACTTGGTAGTGTGTGGTGCTGGGTGGAAGATAGGATGATGGGTACAGGAGGGAGGGAGAGGTAGGTTGGAGGAAAGGGGGTAAGAGAAAAATGCATAATTATCTATCAGCTTTTAATCAGCAATTTATCAGCTGTTTACAAATCAAATTGCAATGGAAAATTTTACATGTATATGCATAGGAGAAACGAAAAATTTTGTCCTATGCTTATACATGGTAATTTGACTGATAAAAGTTTGTAAAGTGTCACAAATAAGTCTTTTATCAGAACTTACACATATTTTATAATATCTAAATCAGTCAAAGTTTATCAATACTTTAGAAATTATTTATCAGAAATTTTGTGTATCACGGGTTATACTGTTCTATTGTTATAACTTTACTGTATATTCATGTTCAAAAAAAGCAAAAAGAAAATTTATGTCAATATATTTTAGAATGTGCATATATTGGAACAATTGAAACATGTTTACCAACAAGCTTTATTATGGCATTTATTTATTTTAATTTTATTATTTTTTTTATACAATTTAAATATAAATCAATATTTAGGGTGCTTCTCCTTTTTATTGTTATTAAATTTGATATTCCATCAAAGTTTATTTTAATATCAGCTATATGGTGTAAACACATAACGTCATATTGAATGCGCTTTGACGCCATACTGGAGCAATAATTAACATTGCTCAGCATATGACAAACAACGTTTTTGGTTATTGTCTTTGGAAAATAAGTTAATTATTTGTTATAATTATTTTTCTCGCCAACTTGAAAACTAAATACAATCTGTTAAAATAGAAGCATGAATATTTTTAAAAATATTGCGAAGTATTTTTAAAGTGGCAAAATGTGACAAACCAACCCGTGTTTACTTATGGCCTGCTTAATGGCGTCGATTTGACTTCAACATGAAAATGCAACAATTCTCTTATTATATGTTAATGAACGAATATTTTTAATTATACAAAAGTTTCATTAGTTTATAAAAATTTTCTAATTGTACAACATAGTAAGTTGGTTTAAGTTATTTTGCTAACAAGATAAATGAATAAACTAAAGAATTTTAAAGTTTTAAAATTATACTTCAATAGCAGTAAGTTTGTAATTTAAATAGAAAATTATTTACAAAATAATAATATTAAATAAATTATTTATTTTAAAGTTATGAAAGTGTATTTTAAAATATAAAAATTTAAGTATAACCATAATATTTATATTTTAAAATATTCTTAAAATTTATAGAATTGAACAAACGTTGTTTTTAGCTATTATCTTTAGAAAATAATTTCATGCTTTTGTTATTATTATTTAAGGTACTACTTTAGGGTAGGAGTGAAATTTTTTTATTATGACTTTGAATTAAGTTCAGGCTGGTGTACCCAAAAATGAAATCAAAAAAATTCTATCTTAAAAACTCTCGTCACAACAGAGCGTCAAAGTATCGCAAATGCCCCGCCCCCTAATGCTAATGAATCTATATTTGGACCCCAATTTTAACCCACTTCAATTTTTTTTCAGCGGTTAAAAAAAATACTAGCTTGTTCTTCGTGTTGATTTTTAATGAAAAATGATTTTTCAGATTTTTCTAGAACGAATTTGCCGAGAAAAAAATTATTGCAAATTGACCCATGTTAATTTGAATATGCAATCTTCAGTAGTTTTTTTCTCTACAAATGTCTCGTAAAAATCGTTTAAAAAGTCAAATTCATTAAAACTTGATCTATAGAATATATACACTAGCATTTTTTGTTTAGAAGTTGATCAAGAAAAATTTTGCACACGGGGAGCTTGAAGTTTTGTATGTTTTGCGTGTTAAAGAGGGCGTATCCCAACGACTTTTAATGCTAATTTGCGGAAGATTTGATTTGAGCCGAAACTTTTTGGAGTATAGAGAATTGTTCCTTGGTTCATTATGAACCTAAAAAGTGATATTAAATTAAATTTTACGACAACATCGCTACCCTAAAGTAGTACCTTAAGTAGTATACTAAAAATTTACCTGTTAACAGCATCAATGCTTTCAGAAAAATGTGTCATTTTCTCATACTATAGTTCATGTTATTTTGTGTTCACATATTACGAAGATGTTTATTTGAATGTAATCACATTTTAACCTTACTATTTTTGTACTGAAGCTCCTTCTGTAAACTACAAACAAAAATTGAGCCGGCTTCAAAAATGTTCCTGTGTTAAATACAACTGGATATGACGTCGTTACCTGTTTACTACGTTTATACATAATAGTCGCTCATTGTTATTTCTTTGTTTAGAACTTTGAACTTGATAAGAATGAAAGAAATTCCACACAAAAAAAGTTCCATGAGCTCCTTCTATAAACTACACACAAATATTGAGCCAGCTTCGAAAATGTTCTTTTGTTAAAAACAGCTGTATATGACGTCGTTACCTGTTTACTACGTTTATACATATGGTCGCTCATTGTTATTTCTTCGTTTTTCAAAATATATTTATTCATTTCTCTCATCCTACAATCATAATACACAACATTGAATATCAGCTTAGGTTATCGTAAATAAAAATTCACAATTAGAAATGATAGTCAATGCCAATTCAAAGAAATAATTATACAATAAAAAGAAAAAATATACACATATATCATATATTATATAGTATAAAATTAATATTAATGAAAATAGCTAGGAGAGATGTGTTATATTTGGTCATTTATAAATTCATCAATTGAATAATACTGTTTGTTTAATAATAACGTTTTCAATGCCTTTTTAAAGATAATAGGATTTTCAATCTGTCTAATATGTGTAGGCAAATTGTTATATATCTGCAAACAACCACAAAAAGGTCCTCTGTTATACATTTCAGTTCTTTTATACACACTTATATACAGAACTTGATAAGATTGAAGGAAACTCCACAAAAAAAAAAGATTCCATGATCTTCATGCGACTCAATTTTGTTGGTTCAAAAAACAAGATCAACCAATGAGTGTGTCGTATTTTGTTGGTCAGCTAAATCACCGTTGTAGAGATCCACTTTACTTTACAGTACGAGCTTAATTTAAGGCATTTTTTTTTTATCCAAACTATATCTATTGTTAAATACAAAATGTTCTCATTGATAACAAAGTATCGACAACACTTAATTACATGAAACAATTTCAAATTTATATTTATAAGTAAAAATATTAAAAAAAAAAAAAAAAAAAAAAAAAAACATTATAAACTTTTATCATAATATTTACACAAAATTATTATCAGTATTTTATGTTATAAAGTAGTAACAATACTTAAAATGTTATAGTCCTTACAGAAAAAATATTTTTAAGTAAAAGTTATGTATTATATAGCTTTTCCTTAGATATATTTTCTCTGTAAGAAGTGAAACATTTTATTTATTTAGCACTATGATAAAAATGTAATGATTCCATAATGTCCTGTTTTAGAAAACACAATTAAAATACCTTCAAAATAAGTTTTTTTTTGTTTTCTTCATTGTTGTAGCTTAGAGCTGCAAATTGTTACCGTTGTGTATTAATTTTGAATTATTATTTTACTGCGCAAGTTTACAAGTAAATGAAATGTAAAATGCACTGTATGCAGCAGTAAACGTTTCAGCAACAAACTGTGCAGAATAAATATGTTGTACAGAATAATTTGTCTTTTTTCCACTGAATTTCTACATGATAATTTTTCCTCTGACTTTGAAATATATTATTAAAAAAAAAAAAAAAAAAAAAAATACCATTTTAAACATAATAATAAAGTTTAAAAATATAACAATTAATATTGTTTAAGGGGGTAGGTGACCGACTGATATCTCGCAAACTAGGACGGTTGCGAATAATAATAATAACACAAAGTAAAGAAGAAATGTTACTTAAAAATTTAGTTATGTCAAATATGTGAATGCACGATCAAATATTTGAGTTATTACACTTTAAAGATAACATGTAAATGTGGAAATTTAAATTTGAGCGTGAAATTTTAGTCAAATTAGAAAATTTTTTACAATTAAAAGTATCATCAAAATTTTTTTGGTATAAAAAACATTATTTTAAATTTATTTGATTTTTTTTTGAAAACTATAGTGTTTGTTTTATTGGAATTAAATCATGTACAAAAAATATTGGGAAAATATAGTTCTTCTTTTAGCGATTTCCGGTCCAAGTCGGTCCCCCGCCGCCTTAATAATGCACCATCTGCTATAATACGGTAATATAATATTATGTTATATACACTACACACACACATATATATTAATATACTATTTATATATCATATATATGGTTGTTTTTGTCCTAAAATAAACAATTTCAAGGATGTTTTTGTGATAAAGAATAATTTTTTTTTCATCTTTTTTTTTTTTTGTATATAATATTTTGCTTATTTGTTTATTGCTTTTCATCTAGTTTTACAGATTTTCAATTAAACCAATTGTTTTATTTTTGGTGTATCCTAATAGTTACTATAGGATCTTCAGTGTATTCCACATAAATGTTTAAGATTGAGCTACATTCTCACAAAATTCATTAAAATTGTAACATTAACTTTCAAATTAAAACAGAATTGTGTAGGGATAAAAATAGTAAAAACTGTGTAAAAAATATGTCTTTGATATGTTAATCGACTGAACCAACCGATAAGGTTTTACCTTGGTTGGTATTGTAAAATACATTATATCAATATATATATATATATATATATATATGTATATATATATATATATATACACACACACACATATATATATATATATATATATATATATATATATATATGTGTGTGTGTGTGTATATATATATATATATATATATATATATATACACACACACACATATATATATATATATATATATATATATATATATATATATATATATATATATATATATATATATATATTATAGAATATATTTAATTTTTTATTAATTTTATTTAAAAAAAAAAAACACATGCGGTGTACAACTTATAACCTAAATTTACAAAATAAGAATAGTAAATTACATACATAAACATTAATCTTGAGCATAAGCTGTTAGACTAATGCTACGATTAGTACATTTCAGCAAATAATATTGATCACATTGCTCACCACACAATTTACATTTACATGAGGTACCACACTCGTGGTACTCTTTCATTATGCAAATCTTATGATGGAAACCGTGCATTACGTGATTATATATTAATATAAAATACACACTATTTTTATAATTTGTATAAATTTTAATATTAAAGTTTTCAGATTTTTTTTATTTTTATTTATATATTATTATATAAAAATTTAATTCAAAATTTATTTATATAAATAAATATCTTGCATGGATGCAATAAAGATAAAATCTTACTCCATTCCAATGGTGTATAAGGATAGTAGGAATTATTTAATTAAAGATTAATTTCAAGTTTAATGCAGAGAGAAAGATAGATGAAGGGAGCAGGGTACCGACCTTATATCTCATAAACTAGAAGTGTTGGATCTAAATTTGGGTCATTTTGTAGCTAAGGGTCACACCTAGCTGTGATACAAATTCCATGAGGTTTGACAGTCCCGAATAAAAGAAAAAAATTATTGAAATTAACATTGAGTCTTATGGGCTTAAAATTTTAAAAAATTATATAAAATTAATTTGCACGGTGATCCCCCAAAATTTTTATATATTTGAAATTTTCTCAAGCTGAAGTATGATTGTGCAAAATTTCAGATTTTTTTGACGAGAAAAGTTTGAGTCTAATGGCCGACGTTGGTCCCTACTCCCTTAAATAAAGTTTAATTGAGGTGGCTTAAATTTAAAAGTATAAACAAAACATTTGCTTTTACTTTAAAGTGTCATTTATATAATGAGCGAATAGTAACAGCAGCTCAGGTATACCTTAAAGCCATAGACCACATAAAACAACATGACCTTTTTAAGGGATAAACATGAAATGTGATCTTCAAAACTGATGACAATTATTACCAGAATGTTAATGTAGCCCCACGAAAGAGCGGGAAAATACTATAAAGTATGCAATTTGCATGACTATTTATGTTTATGACGTCAGAAACATGCAAGAATTAGTATGAAAATGTTGTGCAGGTTGCATAAATCGACATTTCTGATCACTGCTACTGAGCTACCGTTGGGTTTTGCGACAAGCTAAAGTTATTTATGTAAATCCCATCTAGTGTTTTGTGATATAAATGCTTATGTTTTTCTCTGGTCTATTCCTTTAAGTGTAACCATGACCAGAAACCATGACTATTGGATAAGAGCGAAAAAAAATTATTGAAATTAACATGGACTCTTATGGGACTAAAATTTCACAACTCAAAATCTGTCATATAGAGTACATAATTCTCTATAATATAACCTTATTTAAATATACCATATCCTAATATACATTGTGCAAAATTTCAGATTTTTATTTCTCTATACAACTTTTGTTAGGCAAATCCTTAGTAGCTGATTTCCAGGCTTGAAATTCATTTTTTATTTAGGACGATAATAATGAATGGGATTTGCAAAATCAGTCTGAGAGAAGAATGAAATAACAATTTGTTTATAAGTTTTCAAGTATAGAGAAGAAAAGTAAATATAATTTTGAGTACTAACAATCATGAAAAAATAGCTCAGTTTTTGTTGAAATATTTTAAGACTATTAATTTAATTTATTTATTAAAGTATGAAGTTTTTATGAGAAAGGCGAGTTCCTACAAATTTAGGTTTCTGGCATAGCAGATGTTTTAAAAGATTTGTCTAAAAGTTTGTAATGCAGAAATCTAAAATAAAATTTAGGCTGTAATTTTCCTATATTTTTTAAAAAAGAAGTTATTATAGGAATAGACCAGGGAAAAACATAAGCATTTATATCACAAAATACTAAATACTTGATGGGATTTACATAAATAACTTCAGTTTGTCTCAAAACCCAAAAATAGCCCCGTAGCAGTGATCAGAAAATTCGATTTATGCAACCTGCACAACATTTTCATACTAATTTTTGCATGTTTCTGACGTCATAAACATGAATTTTCACGCAAATTGCATATTTTATAGTTTTTTCGCGCTCTCTCGTGGGGCTACATTAACATTCTGGTAAAAATGGTCATCAGTTTTGAAGATCCCATTTCGTGTTTAGTCATTAAAAAGCAACATGTTGTTTTATGTTGTCTATGCCTTTAAGTTATTTAAAGCCATAGAACACCTTGAACAAAAAAGTTGCGTAATATCCTAAAAAAAACTGAAAATCAACGTTGATTTGGCCGGAGTCATTGATTTCTAATTTATTTTCCATTCACAAAATCGTGCGTGCAGACTCTTGACGTCACAGCTCGTTTGTTTTACACGCACGTGGACCAGGTGAGCTGTGACGTCTTAGTTCGCACGCATCATTTTGTGAATGGAAAATAAATTAGAAATCAATGACTCAGGCCAAATCAATGATATTTTCAGGTATGTTAGAATATTAGACTAGTTTTTTGTTCGAGATGTTCCACGACTTTAAATTTCTCTTCTGTAAATTACCATTACGTTCTTATAAATGATTCAAAATTTTACTGTACTACTATAAAATATTTCTACAGATTTTGTAACTGTCGTTATTGCACATCCTCGCCTCACTCATTTTCTTATACTCTTGATTTATAGTTTCAACATACCTTAAATATACTTCGAAGCTGAGTAACATAAGTTATAACTTATAAGTAACTCTCTTGTACTTAATGATAATGCGTATTTTAATCATACATGTAATATGAAGTAAAACAAGCAAATTATATAAATAAAAGTTTAATAAATGTTAAATTTTAAAAATTAATAAATAATATATGATAATGCAGTAAATTAAATTTCTTAATTTTTTAACGTTAAGTAAACAAATTTTTATTAAGTATTTAATAAACTATTATTTATACTAAAAATTAGGTTTTTCTTATATGCTAGACAATGTATTAGGCATACAACAACATGGTGACAAAGTGCAAGAATATTCTACCAGTTGATACTAAACATCAAGGTCTATATACGTATAAGAGGTTAGATGCTCCGGGAAAAGTTTTAGCCAAGGTCGCGCAGCTTAAAGGAATTCATCAATGACGTCATATCACCACTTGAAACTTATTTGTTCACCTTATCAGTGACGTAACTGGTGAACGGTATCGTATTGGCTTAGAACCAAGTACAATCCATCGCAAAATGAAATCGAATGTGCGAGTTTTGTGCTATAGGGTCTATGCATTCATGTTAAAGTCGACGCCATGTTGGATAACTTAATAACATGGGTGGCATAGGACAATAAATCATTTTGCCAGTAACAAACCACTTAGGCAATATTTTTGAGAGCATTGATGCTGTAAATATGTTGAATTAGTATCTCAAGTATGTGAAAAAAAATAACAATAACAAAAAAGGAACCGATTTCCCAAAGAAAATTGGCTTAAATGAAGTTTGTCCTATGCTGAGCAATGTTATTCACTACTCCAGCATGGCGTCCAACCAAGCGCAATAAATATGACGTCATCCGCATACACCCTATACGGTGAACCTATTTGTTATATGGACCTTGTATAAACACAAACTAAGTACTGCGAGTACATATGAGTACAATAGGAACAGCTGTACTGTACCTACATGTGTCAGGATATTTTCTGTCGATCTCGGCCGTATATTTAGACGTATTAAATGTGTTCTAGTTTATCACTGAATATTTTTTTTTAGCCTGAATTTCATTGCTTTTAATTTTTCAATTATTTAATTTGTTATAAAAATAAATTTGTAACCATAGTGTGTGTATACAAGTAAATTATCTTTGTACATTTTAATTTCGAGTTGGTATTTTTTTAGTGATGAAAAGTAATGTTGCATTTCAAAGTAAAAAAGGCAACATAATTTTAATCCATAACCTTTGATTTTTTTCAATTCAGCCAAAATATCGTGCTATAGAAAATTTTGAACAGAAAACTTGTTTAATATTCTAAAATTACTGAGAATCATCGTTGATTTGGAAGGAGTCATCGATTTCTAATTTATTTTCCATCCACAAAATAGTACGTGCGGACAATGACGTCACAGCTTGTTTGTTTTACGTGCGCGCGGAACAGGTGAACTATGACGTCAGAGTCCGGCTCCGGTGAAATAAACATTGATATTTATTAGTTTATATGTTAGGATATTCGACATGTCTTTTGTTCATTACGCCTTTTAAGCAAAATTTGTCTTACCGACCCATATTATTCAGTTCATACACAAAATATTATGTTTTCTACTTTTATTTGCATATAACAACCTAGAAATCTAATTTGTAGTATTTAATAACTTACATTCATATATTATCACTTTAAAGCCATAGACCACACAAAACAGCATGTGCTTTTTAATGAAGAAACACGATATGGTTGACAATTTTTTACCAGAATGTTAATGTAGCCCCACGAGAGAACGTGAAAATACTGTAAAGTATGCAATTTGAGTGACTATTCATGTTTATGACGTCAGAAACATGCAACAATTAGTATGAAATTGTTGTGCGGGTTGCATAAATCGACATTTCTGATCACTGCTACAGTTGAATTTTGAGACAAATTAAAAATATTTTGCAAGTCACATCACTTGTTTTGTGTTATAAATATTATTTTTTTTTCTCTGATCTATTCCTTTACGTTCGTAAATTCACTATTTGCATTATCACATTTTTATTGTCTAAATGAGGATTAGCTTACATTATGTCAAGATGAAGTTTAAACCATGATCTATATATCACAAGTGATATTGATTATTTCGTTAGAAAAGTTTATAGTTTAAATAAAAAATTATTTACATGTTAATAAATTTAATAAAAATTCTTTTATTTATTATTCAATTGTATTTGTATGATAAAATATAGCAAACTTAAAAAACTAAAAAATATATTTTTTTAATATAATAATTAAAATACAAATCAATTCATACTTAATATTTATAATATTTTATTGTTACAACTTTATTACTGTGTTAAAAAAGAATAGTAACATTTATTTCACTATATTTTATTGTGTATATATTAGAACATTTTTATTATGAAACAGTTACAAACAAGCCTTATTATGACATTTATTTATTTTTATTTTATTTTTATACCATTAAAATATAAATCAATATTTAGTTTTTTTTTTTTTTTTTTTTTTTCACTAAATTAAATATTATATTAATTCTTACTTTAATGTCAGCTACTCACATGACGTCATTCTACTGTCGTTGGAAAATATGTTAATTATTTCGTTATTATATTTATTATTTGTCTCGCATACCCGAAAATATAATTCAACCTGTAATATAAAATTTATCATAGCTCTCAAAAATATTGCTAAGTATTTTTAAACTGTTAAAGCCCTTGTCAACTTACTTTTTTATTATATAGCATACTAGATTGATAATTACCATACCTTATTATCCATGAATTAGACACCAACGTTGATTTTGTATTGATTTTCATTTTGACTTTTATATTACGTATCTGACGTCACAATGTACCAATGGGGCCGTGATGGGGGTAAAGAACTTGAGGAAGGGGCTTAAATTTATCACGTGACCAGAGCGGTGACTGTGATTGGCGGCGGTACATTGTGACGTCACATACGTGATATAAGAGTCAAAATAAAAATAAATACAAAATCAACGTGGTGGTGTCTATATTATGGATAATAAGGTATGGTAATTATCAATCTAGTATTTTAAATGATAAAAAAGTAAGTTAACAAGGGCTTTAAAATGTGTCATTTTCCCATACTGGTCTATGTTATTTAGTAATTTCGTAAGGCGTCGACTTTTTATATGTAATATTTTTAATGATATATTCATTAAATTTGAAATCCAAAGACTTGCAAAGTAATGTATTACCATCATAACGTTGGTTATTTAGCCAAGATTTGACTTAAGGGTTGGATTCAGATATGGATGGTATGTATCTCAAAATCTAAAAAGAAGACTTGAAAACTTGATGATGACATCCTTATATTAATAGTAGCAGCTATCTATGATAAAAATTTTAGAACATGTGTTCATCAGATAAGAGAGAAAATAGTAAATACATGCACGCAAAAAAAAATAATACTAACAATGTAATACTAATGTAGACATATAACCTAGAACACAGGTATTATTATACTACAATAATACCTAATGCAGGTTTATTGTGCAACAATAAAGGTGTGACTCACTTAGATTAAGTAATTGTAGTTTTATAACTACCTGTTCCAAATTTAAGTGTACCTATTGCAAAATACTTATGTAACTGCCATTAGTACTAATTTTTGTCCGTGTGTTGTTGACACTATCATGAGTCCTTATTATTGGAATATATAATATAATATAACTTCTTCAACAAAAAATCTTTACTCAAACCACTACATTATAACCCCCAAATTTCGACCATATAATACCAAATATACAAAGAAATTTTACTTAAATACACATACGTGTATAAAAGTAAATTATCATTGTATATTTTTAAATGAATTGTTTGTTGTAACATTGACTTTCATTTCTATTTTATTTGCTTTCTAGTTATTTGACTGATGCATTTTCTATGTATTGTGTGTAGGATAAAAGAAACGAATAAATTAATTTGATTTTATAATTTCTCAACCGTAAACTACACATATAATACATTGTAATTAATATTAAGAGTCTTAAATATTTCATCTACATTAGGTTTATTAACTGTTATTGTTGAAATCATATTATATTCACTTTTTAACAAATATAAAATTCTAAAAAGACAGATATTTTAACTGCAATTCTATATCTTGTGTTCTGTACGTCACGTATTTGGAACCGTTATATTTAGTTATAATATATCACCAAATTAAGGAAACTAGCATATATATATTTATAAATAAAACTTTAATTAATATTAATTATTTATAAATAAAATATATAATGTGATTAAATTTAATTTCTTAAAAAATATATAAAAAATCAATAAAATCAATACCCATACTTACAAAATTATTTAAATACTATAAAATTTCTTAAGATATTAACTAGAGTAAGAGTGTATTATTTTAATATTATTATTAAAATATATTAAGTTAGGGCTCCTGAAACCAAAAGTTAAATTGAAAAAGTTGTATCTCAAAAACTATCGTCACAACAAAGCATCATTTTTAAAAAAAAAAACAAAAAAAAAAGTCAAATAGTTATACAGCAATATTTTTAGTTGATGTTCGTATATAGTAGATATTCAGTATTTTTTTTTATTGTAATGCATTAAATTTAATTTTAAAGCTTCTTATTTTAAAGGCATAGAAAACATGAAACAACATGTTCTTTTTAATCATTAAACACAAAATGGGATCTACAAAACTATTGATAATTTTACCAGAATGTAAATGTGGCCCCACAAGAGAGCGTGAATAAACTGTTAAGTATCCAATTAGAATGAATATTTCTATTTATGACGTCATAAACAGGCAAAAACTATTATGAAAATGTTGTGCGGGTTACACAAATTAAATTTTTATGATCACTGCTACGGAGCAACAGTTGGGTTTGGAGACCAATTAATGTATATTTATTTAAGTCCCATCAAGTGTTTGGTGATTTAAATACAAATGTTTTTATGCTGTCTATGCCTCGAATGTGAGCTTAAAAAGTGCATACGTATAACATCATATTGAATGAGTTTTGACGCCATACTGGAGCAATGAATAACACTGTTTAACATAGGACGAACGTCATTTTTAGCTAATTTCTTAGGAAAATGAGATTTTTTTCCTTTTTTTGTTCGCATACTTGAGAACCTATAATATAATTTGTTAAAAAGCATCAATGTTTTATAAATACATTATTAAGTATTTTTAATCTTCCAAAATTTGTCATATATACTGTCCTATATTATTTAGCGTTTACTTGTGATATCAACTATTATAGCAAACAACCTAATATTTTAACATTCACTGATTTACATAGAGTATTTAATCATTTTCTATTTCATGAAGTTTGTAATTTCACTATTTGCAATGTCATTTTTATATTAGCTAAATCATGGGTTACATCTAGAAAACTTTTTTTTTTTTTTTTTTTTTTTTCTTATAAATATTTCATTAAAATTTTGTTGATCGAACGTCTACTGCTTAACGATACATTTTATATATTCATTTATTTTTATGCAAAGTATATATTCAAATGAAAATAATAATTATTTTAATTAAAAACAATATATTTGCTGCGCAAAGTTACAACAATTAATAAATAAATAAGTACTGTCCTATATAGAACCCCATTTTATGATGTAACATTAAAGCCCTAGAGCACATAAAACAACACGTGCTTTTTAATGAATAAACACGAAATGGGATCTTCAAAACTGTTAATAATTTTTACCAGAATGTTAATGTAGCCTCACAAGAGAGCGTGAAAATACTGTAAAGTATGCAATTTGCGTGACTTTTCATGTTTATGACGTTAGAAGCATGTAAAAATTAGTATGAAAATGTTGTGCGGGCTGCATAAATCAAAATTTCTGACAACTGCTACGGAGCTACAGTTGGGATTTAAGACAAACTAAAGTTATTTATGTAAGTCCCATGAAGAGTTTTGTAATATAAAATCTTATGTTTTTCTCTGGTCTATTCCTTTAATTGTCTTTTTGCAACAGAATTGTCTGATTTTATATAGCAATGAATTGAAACTTTGACTTACAGCATAATTTTGAAAGACGACATACTTAATTTTTTTTTATTTTTTTTTTATATATAATAAAAAATAAACTTATTGTGAAGCGGTAACATACCAAGCTAAATAATTATTGAAATTAAACTTCTTAATTAAATTGAAAAAAGTTTTTTGCAACTTTAAAATTATACAAATCATGTGATTTAATAAATAATAAAATCTCTATTTATTAATAAATTAAAGCAAAATATAGGGTGTATGCTCATGACGTCATGTTTAATGCATTTTGACGCCATACTGGATTAATGAATAACAATGCTCAGCATAGGACAAACTTCATGTTTTTAAACTTTGCAAAATCAGTTCTTTTTATTATTATTTTACTCACGTACTTGAGATACTAATTCTACCTATTAACAGCAAAAATGCTTTCAAAAATATTGCTTTGTATTTTAAAACTGCCAAAGTAAGTCATTTTCTTATGCCAGACAATGTTATTGAGTGATGCAAATTGGTGTCGACTTTATCATGATTGCAAACACCCTTATGTTATATTATTACTTCGACAAAATATTACTTTACATTCACTTCAATAGTAAATAATATTTTACATGACAGTTAATATTGGTTAATATCAATATATAGTAAGTTTAATCAAATTGTTTAGATTATTATGTCAAACCGATCCTAGATAATCAAGAATTTTTGATTTGTTATGTTGAAAACACATCTGGCGACAGCAACATTAGCAATATATAAATATATATTTAATTAATAAATTATTATTTATTTATATTAAATTATATAAAATATAACAATTTTTTTCTTTTAAAGTTGCAAATATATTTAAGTTCTATTTAATTAAATATTATTTTAAAAACATTTATATTCTTCAAAAAAAAAAATAATAAATGGCAAAAAGTAATAAAATTATATTAGACCATATTTAAATGTTACTTTTTTATTACAATAAGATTTTTTGGTTGCAGTAGACCTTGTGCAATGACGTTTTTAATTGTTGAAACTTATAAGAGAAAATTATTTTTCCAAGAGAAGTGCATTAAGGGAGTAGGGTACCGATATTATAACTCAAAAACCACAAGTGTTTTAGGTCAACATTTGGTGTCATTGTGTACCTAAGGGTTACACTTAGCCGTGATAAAAATGTCATGATGTTTGACCGTCCCGAAAAAAAGAAAACAATTATTTAAATTAACATTGGGCCTTATGGGCTTAAAAATTCAAAAAATCATATAAAATTAATTTGCACGGGGACAGTTCAAAATTTTTATATATTTGAAAATTTTCTTAAGCTTAAGTATCATTGTGCAAAATTTCAGATTTTTTTGACGAGAAAAGATTGAGTCTCATGGCCGATGTCGGTCCCCTACTCCCTTAAGAATATTTTAATAATTTTATATAGTTCGTTTCGTTATATATAATTACTAAATGTTAAATTAAATTATATAATGTTAATTTATTAAAAATAAACCAATTAACAGCATTAATGCTTTCAAAAATATTGCTTTGTATTTTAAAACTGTCAAAAGTGAGTCATTTTCCTATACCGGACCATGTTATTGTGTGATCCAACCCAACTAAGCGTCAACTTTAACATGTATGCAAAGACCCTTATCTTATAAAATCGGTTATCAAAATAATTAAAATACAGATCAATAGTAGATACTATTCTACTTATAAACTTAATATTACTTGACAATTTCTTTCATATAGAAAGTCACCTCAAATAGTTTTGAATCATACAGCAGGACATTTATTTAAGAAAGCTGACTTACACGTTTAGGATACTATTATACATTGTCAATTTTATTACAAATGTACCAAAAATTGAAATGTCAATAAATAAAAATTTAATTATTAAATAAATTTTATTTTTATAATAAAATATATTACCGCAATAAATTTATATAATTTCCAAATAACATTTTTTACTTTTAAACTTACAAAAAATGTTAATATTTTGTTAAATGTACTATCATTTTAAAGAACATTATATTGAAAAAAAACGGACATAAGTGATATGATAATATTGGAACATTAATATTAATAATAGACCAGAGAAAAACATAAGCATTTATATCACAAAACACTTGATGGGACTTACATAAATAACTTTAGTTTGTCTCAAAACACAACGGTATATTATAATATAGCTCCGCAGCAGTTATCAGAAATTTCGTTTTATGCAACCTGCACAACATTTTATACTAATTTTTGCATGTTTCTGACATAAACATGAATTTTCACTTAAATTGCATACTTTACAGTATTTTCACGCTTTCTCGTGGGGCTACATTAACATTCTGGTAAAAATTGTCATCAGTTTTGAAGACCCCATTTCTTTTTTATTATTAAAAAGTATGGTAATTGTACTAGTTATCGGCAGGCCGCAGTTATCAGCAGGCTCTTTATACGGCGAAAGTATTAAGTTTACGAGATTCTAACTAGAACCAACCTATCTTAGAATTTCGTCTAGTTTCCATACCACTACCTACAAACTCTTTTATCACTAAAGGGGGCCGAGATAAACTGCCGAAAATGGGGGGTGCCGATAGCTGCGGCAGTGTCGGTTTGGCTGCTTTTCTCAACAATACTATAGGAATTTCAACCTTAAGACCCTTAAGCTGCTGATATCTAATACATTTACCATACATGTTGTTTGCTGTGGTCTATGGCTATAATAACTAATAACACGAGTTATAGATCTATTAATAAATTCTAACAATATAGGGTGTATGCTCATGACTTCATATTTAATGACTAGATTAATTCAATACAATGTCCATTATAAGGCAAACTTTATGTGTTGCTATTTTCTTTGCGAAATCAGCTAGATTTTAATTATTATTTTCCTCACGTACTTGAGATACTAATTCTATACTATTAACATCAATGCTTTCAAAAATATTACTTTTTTTTTAACTTTCAAAATAAGTCATTTTCTTATGCCGGGCCATGTTGTTAAGTAATCCAACATGGCGTCGACTTTATAATGAATGTAAACACCCTTATGTTATTATTACTTCGACATAATTATATTTCACATGCAGATCGATAGTAGATAAAATTTTACATGGCAGTTTAAATATTTCATTACTATTGAAATTGTTAGATTTTTAAGTCCAGCCGATAGTAGACAGGAAGATTAGATTACTTTGTTTATTCAAACTATTTTATAGTGTATCAGAGAAAAATTGAAATATAAATAAATAAAAATTTAATTAATAAATAATTTTTTATATATTGAAATATTATGAAATATAACAATTTTTTCTTTTAAACTTTACAAAAATATTTAAGTCGTATAAAATTAAGTATTATTTTAAAAACATTTTTTTTTAAAGATATTAGGCAAAAAGTATTATAATTATATTGGACCATATTTAACAGTTACTGTTTTTTTTACACTAAAATTTTTTAGTTGCAGTGGACCTCGTGCAATGACGTTTTTAATTGTTGCAACTTATAAGTGAAATGGACTTTTCCAAGAGAAGTGCTTTAAGGGAGTAGGGTACCGACATTATATAACAAAAACTATAAGTGTTTTGGGTCTAAATTTCATGTCATTGTGTAGCTAAGGGTCACACCTATAGGCGTGATAAACATTTTATGATGTTTGACCGTCCCGTAAAAAAGAAAACAATTATTTAAATTAACATTGGGCCTTTTGGGCTTAAAACTTAAAAAAAATCATGTGAATTTATTGGCACGGGAACACCCCAAAATTTTTATATAATTGAAATAGTCTCAAGCTGAAGTATCATTGTGTAAAATTTCAGATTTTTTTTTTGACGAGAAAAGTTTGAGTCTAATGGCAGATGTCGGTCCCCTACTCCCTTAAGAATATTTTAATAATTTCATATAGTTCGGTCCGATCATTACAAGTGGTACATTTTTTTGTTATATTAATTTATTCATGGGTCCCTTTTAAAGTTGTTATACACAGACTTGTACTTGTCATATTATAAAAAAGTCTCCCTTTTTTATTTTTTATTCCAATATTTTTTATGGCGTTTGTGTTACTTAACCTTAAGATGTAGCTTTGCTCAAAATTACGAACACCTTAATTAAGCTTCTTCTTTAAATACAATTGCGTATTTCTAAGATATTAAAATGTAGGCGAAATTTTTTATAAATATCTTGAAAACGTTTCTATGCTATTACTTTTACGTGCTATTTATCTAGAATTTAAAATCTCTATGAAAAAAAACACAGAACTTTTTCTTCTTTTTATTTTTTTAGCAAGAGAAAAGTTGAACCTCGAGCACAGGCATTTACGTGTCATGCAGAAAGCTGCAGTTCTTGGTACAGCTAGCATCGTGCGCAAAGTGTTTAGTTTGTGACCCCTCTGTATACCATCTGCAGTTTCTGATATAATTGGTACTGGATTATTCTCACCTTCACCTTGAATCAAGTAGGATTCCGGTGTTGGTGTTACACAAGAAGAAAGAAAAGAACTCATAATAATAATAATAAAAATTATATACACCTCCTTTCACAAAAATTGATACGTATATAAGTGCATACTATAGCTAGAAGAACGAAGCAATTATTGTGGGAGGGTTGTATAATATAAATATTTTTTTTATTAAATATAAAATATAGGATGTGTACGCATGACGTCATTTTGAATGCTTTTTATTGCTCTTCTTGGGCAATGAATAATATTGCTCTGAATAGGGCCAGCGCAGATTTTGGCTATTTTCTTTAGAAAATTAGCTATCTTTTGGTTAATATTATATTAATTGCATACCTGAAAAACTAATTCAAAAAGATTACAGCATTAATGCTCTAATTTAAACTAAGTATACGTATAAAAATTAGGACCTAAAATATGTAGCCAATAAGTCACATTGTATTTGTGAATGTCATCGCTGGTTAATCAAATTTTCATTCCTTTCGTTCATATTCATACTTACACATTAAGGATTTTAAGAATTTTCAAAAATATTGCAAAGTATTTTTAAACTGGCAAAATGATTCATTTTCGTATAGCGCAACATGTTATTGAGTGATCCAACATGGCGTTGACTTTAACATGTATGCAAATACCGTTATCATAATAGTAATAAAATAATGTAACTTTATTCAAGGCGTTGCAAGGTTTGACAGCCCGACATAAAAATATTTTTAAATACAGATCAGTACTAGATAAATTTCTTCATGATTAATTTTACACCAGTTTTACTTAACATGAATCATTTCTCACAATAACTTAGTTTGCTCTTGATCAACTGCAACAATACAATATGAGTGGTTCAAGAATTACACTTCATATTATTTTACACCTTACAGTTGTAGAAATTGGAAAATAAATAAATAAAAATTTAATAATAAGTTAGATATAATTTATTAAAAAAAAATACATTTACGCACTATATTTAATTTATTTTAAACTAACAATTTTACTTTATAACGTTAACAAAATGTTTAAAGTAATAAAGGACCAACGTTGGCCATTACACTCAAACTTTCCTCGTCAAAAAAATCTGAAATTTTGCACAATGATACTTCAGTTTGTGACAATTTTAAATAAATAAAAATTTTAGGGGATCACCGTGCAAATTATATAATATATGTTTTTTTGAAATTTTAAGCCCATAAGGCATAATGTTAATATCAATAATGTTTTTCTGTTTTTTAGGAAGATCAAACATCTTGAAATTTTTATCACAGCTAGGTGTGACCCTTAGCTACACAATGACACCAAATTTAGACTCAAAACACTTCTAGCTTTTTATATATAAGGTCGGTACCCTACTTCCTTAAGTACGCCGAGATCGTAAGAAATCATCCAGTGATATAGCGCGCAGCATGTGAAAACCGTGAAGTGTTGTTAGTATGAATTTAAGCTGTAAATTTAAACAGGGTTGAAGCACGTGTGCTTGTACTTTGCACAAAAATCTTTGGTTTCTCTCTTTCTGTTTTTTTCTATTTGAAAACATTCAACATTCAACGTCTTCTGCTTTACGGTGCATTTTATAAAATATATTCATTTATTTGTGTAGTAAATTGTTAAAATAAAATAATAATTATTTAAATTAAAAACAATATACTTGATGCGCAAAGTTACAACGACTTTTTGAACATAATTATGTGATTTTATATAGCATTGAAATGTAACCTTGATTTACAGCATAATATTGAAATTTAACATATACTTTATATTTGTTCATTTTTTTAAGATAAAATTATTGTGTAGCGTTAATACCATGTGAAATAATTAATAAATTTTAACTTCTAAAATTAAAAGAGGATTTTTGCAACTTTAAAATTATACAGATGTGTGATTTTATTTTATTTATTAATAAATAATAAAAATATAGGGTGTATACTCATGACGTCATATTTCATGCACTTGGACGCTATACTGGATTAATGAATAACAATGCGCAGCATAAGACAAACTTCATGTTTTTCCACTTTGCAAAATCAGTTATAGTTTTTGGTTATAATTTTTTTATCACGTACTTGAGATACTAAATCTACCTATTAACAGCATCAATGCTTTCAAAAATATTGCTTTGTATTTTAAAACTGCCAGTGAGTCATTTTCTTATACCGGACCATGTTATTTAGTGATCCAACATGGCGTCGACTTCAACATGTATGCAAAGACCCTTATTAGTTATTACTGGACATATAATTATTTAAAATACTTAAATACAGATCAATAGTAGAAACTATTCTTGTAACAAAATTAATATTACATGACACTTCATTTCCCGTTAGTCGCCTCGAATTGTTTATACCATTAAGTCGATTTGAAAACGTACTGCATGAAATGAATAGCTTGATGATTATCAACAAAATGTTCAAACTTAATGAAAATTGAAATATAAATAAATAAAAATTTAATCAATAATTTATTTATTATTTATAATAAAATATATTAATGCCCTAAATTTAATTAATTTCTAAGTAACAATTTTTATTTTTAAATTTTACAAAAATAATAATGAATTAAATAATATTTTAAGAGCATTTCTTTTCTTGAAAAACAATTGGAAAAGTGATAGGATAATATAAGACCATAATATCATATAACAGTTACTGTTTTATAACAATGAGTTTTTTTTTGTTGCAATGGACCTCGTGCAATGACATGTTTTTAATTGTTGCAACGTGTAAGTGAAAACGATTTTTCTATAGGAAATGCATTAGGAATATTTAAAATAATTTTATATAGTTCGATTCGATCATTGCAAGAGGTCAATTTTTTATTATATTAATATATTAATGTGTCACATTTGAAGCTTTTATACACACACTTGTCATATTATGAAAAAGTCTCTCTCTCTCTCTCTCTCTCTCTCTCTCTCTCTCTCTCTCTCTCTCTTTATTCCAATATTTTTAATGGTGATTGTGTTTGTTAACCTAATAATGTTGATTATTGTTGTTTTGCTCCAAATGACGAACACTTTAATTATGCTTCATTTTAAAATAGTGTAAATGCGGATGACGTCATATTTATTGCGCTTGAAGGCCATACTGGAGTAGTGAATAACAATGCTCAGCATAGGACAAACTTTATTTAAGCTAATTTTCTTCGGAAAATCAATAATTTCTTGTTATTATTATTTTTCTCACTTACTTGAGATACTAATTCAACATATTAACAGCATCAATGCTCTCAAAAATATTGCTTTGTATTTTTAAACAGTCAAAAATGAGCCATATTTCTATATCGGACCATGTTATTGTGTTATCATGACTTTATCATGATATGCAAGGTAAGGTAAGTAAGGTAAGTATTATGACGCCATAATACCTTTCGGTGTAGGCCAGGATTAAAACTTTTCAGTATGGGCTTTAATGTATGATCTGAGGCTTACCAGACCTCAGGCTCAACCCGTTATCACACTCTTCTGGGCTCGACTACCAGATCTGTGCAATCAGGACCACTGAGTCTCGAAAAACCAAGAGTTGACAGCACTCGCGTCAACAAGCAGTGGTCAAACTGCCAGCACAGCCACGCTGCCAGTTTTTGTCCGGTTTTGCCCATCCAAGGATTGACCACGCTCGACGATGCTCAACTTCGGTAATCCAACGGGAACCGATTCAGACAACGCGATGACTGTGCCTTATATGATATGCAACCACCCTTATATTAATATAATAAGTAACCTTATCAAGGATTTTTGAATTATTAGCAGCCCAACATAAAAATATACATAAAGTAAGTTCAGTAGTTGTTAATTTTCTGCACGATATTTTATTCATATACCATTTATAATTTCTCACATCTCACAGCAAATTGCTTATAGGGTCTATGCATTCATGTTAAAGTCGACGCCATGTTGGATAACTCAATAACATGGGTGACATAGGGAAAAAAATCATTTTGCCAGTTTAAAAACACTATGCAATATTTTTGAGAGCATTGATGTTGTAAATATGTTGAATTAGTATCTCAAGTATGTGAGAAAAATAGCGATAACAAAAAATTAAACGATTTCCCAAAGAAAATTGGCTTAAATGAAGTTTGTCCTATGCTGAGCAATGTTATGCACTACTCCAGTATGGCCTCAAAGCGCAATAAATATGACGTCATCCGCATACACCCTATAACTCATCTCATAACCAACTGTAACTGGCCAATTCGTATGGAAGGATGACCATTTTATCAAATATATAACTTTAATGAAGGAAATTGGAAAATAAATAAATAAAAATTTAATGATAAGTTACGTATATAATTTATTAATAAAATATATTACGCTATAAATTTAATTTATTTCAAAGTAACAATTTTATTTTAAAACAATAACAAAATATTTAAATTAAAATAAGACTAAAATTTGTTTTAAGAACATTTCTTTTATGACTGTACAAAAAAAGAACTGAAAAAAAAAGAAATATGATAATATTGAAACTATTTTTACCATATTTAAAATATATTTTGTTTTATATCAGATTTTTTTCTTTGCAATAGACCACTTGCAATGAAATGTTTTTAATTGTTGTAACATGTAAGTGAAAACGATTTTTAAATAAATGTGCATTTTAATGATATTTTTAATTATTTTTTTAAATAGTTCGTTAATTGCAAGTGGTCCATTGTTTATTATATTAAAATTATTATCTGTCACTTTTGAACCTGTTATATCCTCGTCAGTCCAGTCCCTGTCTTTTTAAAAATTACTCAACGTCGTATATTTTAGCCACGTTTTTGTGCGGCTATCAGAATGACAAAAATATGTCTCGAAAACACAAGTCGAACGTTTGTGTATATTATTTACATATATATATATATATATATATATATATATATATATATATATATATATATATATATATGAGGTCATATTATACGATCCCCTGCTCACAGTCTCCCCTGCTCATAGGATCCCCAAAAAGGCGGGGCGAAGGTACAAGGGGATGGGAAGGGTAGGTAAGTGGGCGGGTACTTAAAGTAATTGGTCAACAGTGTATTGTAGATCGTATGATCTGTAGCTATATGATCTGGTTTTACTTATTTTAATTTATTTTATTTTTCATTAATATTATATTTGATACTGTAGATCGTATGATCTGTAGACTAAACGAGCTGGTTCTATATTAAGTATTATTTAATTTTTATATGTTTTTTCAAAGACATTTCGATCAATTTAAAATACTAACATTAATTAGTTACACCAAATAATTATGATTTTTTTGTGATTAATCTGTAGATGGATAATTTTTATTAATTTTCCCTTTCATACTTATTATAATTGTTATGTCATAATTTATGTATTTATTAAAATATTCATAATGTTATGACTTATGACAATTAAGTCAATTGATCTATACCGTTAGAGCGCCAAAAGTTTGAAACTTTATTTTTTCAAATTTTGTGTATTTCATTGGTATAAATTCCAATGAATTACTTTACACTCTGCTATAGCAATCACATTTTTTTTTTTTTTTTTTTTTTTTTAGGAAAAAATTAATTATATGCTTATATGTTATAATGCTATAATTAATAGTTACAAGTATGCGCATGAGCACTTACATATTCTGTACGTCCTAATTTACATTAAATCGAAGTTAATCTTTTTGTAAATATATAATATAGAGGTTTTTTGTCATGAGGCTATCATGAGCTCTACACACAGTATAGAGCTCATGTCTCATGATTCATGAAAAAAAAAAAAACTCTACAACGAGATAGCAATACGGAAGACTTGTTATGCTTAAGTTTTACCAAGAGCACGTAAAACATAAATTTAACAAATTGTTCAGTTACATAGATGTAACTCTTTTAGTACAAACCAATAACTTGGTTGACAAAAGTTTAAATAGTAACTTGTTGCTATAAACGTTATTTCTTCAACGGTAAATAGTTAGCTTTTTACATCCTTAAAAACTTTGCATATCTAACAAATCTATTATAAAAAAAGTCTAAATAGTTACTCTTCAGTTATTTTTTACGTAATCGGTCAACGTTAATTAAGTGACGGAATACTAATATACTGATGAATGCAAGTTAAGGGTGGGGGTAAAGTTATTGATACACCAATATTAATATATTTTATATACAAAAAAGGATCCAAGCCTATACATAAAATATACTCTTAATTTGTATTTTTTTATTTTCTGTCGATTAAAGAATAGAACATCTTCATACATTAAATTACTTTACTCTAGTTATTGTCTTATATATTACTTTTATTTTTCTATTCAGTTTATATTCTCACAGAATTTTTTCATTCATGGACAAAAATGCTCAGCAATATTTATTCAGTTCAATACAATTTGTGCTAAACATAGCATAACAACTTACATTGCTATAGGGCTGTACTGCCGGCTATAGTATATATATTTATATCTAAAAAGAAAACTTCGAGACATTATGATCTGTCATTTGAAAGTTAATAGTAACAGCTATATACCCTATGATAACATTTTCAAAAACCCATTAAATTATTTTACAGTATTTACTGTCTTATTACTTTATGATATTAGAGTTATGCTATGACATAAATTTGGTATAAATTACGTAATTTCTTCTTGCCGTATTGTTTATAGGGTGTATGCGGATGACGTCGTATTTATTGCGCTTGGAGGCCATACTGGAGTAGTGAATAACATTGCTCAGCATAGGACAAACTTCATTTAAGCCAATTTTCTTTGGGAAATTGGTTCATTTTTTGTTATTGTTATTTTTCTCACATACTTGAGATACTAATTTAACATATTTACAGCATCTATGCGTTCAAAAATATTGCATAGTGGTTTTAAAGTGGCAAAATGATTTATTGTCCTATGCCACCCATGTTATTGAGTTATCCAACATGGCGTCGACTTTAACATGAATGCATAGACCCTATACGTTAAAGTTTTATGTATTATTATTTTTGTGCACAGACGCACGGAAAACTTAAGATGAGCTCCCAGTAAACCACAGTTTTTTCACATGTATACATTGCAAGTACTTTTCCGATGCAAGAATGTCAGTACCAGTGACGTCACATGAGCTGGGAATGACACTCTTACATCGGAAAAGTACTTGCAAACTACTTGTGAAAAACTGTGGTTTACTGGGCTCTTTAGAATTGTCACCTTTTTTTTTTTTTTTTTTTTTTTTTTAGAATATATAGCATGAAAAATTAATTTGTTCGAAAAAACAAACAAACAAACAAACGTATTAATTATGCTAGCTCAATGCAGTGCAACATTTATAATTATTTATTTTTTCTATATTTTGTAGTGATTTCGCGTCATAATAATTTAGGTGGTTCAGCATAAATTATACTTATAACTACAATAAAGAAACAACAGCTGATTATAAAGTGATTTTGCTCACATCCGTTTCCGTTTCAACTTATTGCGCGCATGCGTAGTAAATAGAAACGGAAGCGGATGTGACTGAAATCGCTTTTAGTCAGCCTCAAAACAGTTCTTCCTTTATCAGTCAATATAATCCAAAGTAGCAACATTATGGTCTAAAATTTTAGTGGTTATTTAATATGCAGCATAAATTACGTAATTTGTTATGTCTCTGCGGTATAAAAAACAAAGTAATTTTCAATATGAAAAGTAAAAAAATTCAATTCTGCTATTAAGTAATGAGTAAGTTCAGAATAAAAGTACTTATTGGAATATTATAAATTATTCCAAACTGTGAGTTTAATTTTATCCAAATGCATCTTGTGCACCTTTTTTAAAAACCAAATAAGAATAAGATGCAATATTTTATTTCATGATATTTTAATATAATTGGGGATCCTATGAGCAGGGGAGTCTATAAGCATTTACGTCTAATTCTATATTATACTTAATTATAAAAATATATTTACGTATATAAAAATAAATAAAATAAAATATATATAAAAAATCAGATTATAGAATCCCCTGATTTTAAAATCCACACGACATGGTTGCCAGCGTTTCATTCGCTAGACCCTGTCCCGCCCACAATTCCCTCCCTTAAGCAAAGGGGCGTATTGTAGATCCTATGATCCAGGGAGTCTATGAGCAGGGGATTCTATGTTACAGGCTCATATATATATATATATATATATATATATATATATATATATATATATATATATATATATATATATATATATGTATATAATATATATATATATATATATATATATATATATATATATATATATATATATATATATATATATATATTAACAAATCAATAGTCGAAGAAACAAAAACAATGATATTAAAATAATAATAATAAGACATTGATAAACCAGAACATACAATAAAAGACGTCTAAATACGCCGAGATTGTCAGAAAACATCTCGACACATCACCTTCCATCAACATCCGTCGATTGCGAGCACCGTGCCAAAGTGGTCGCTATGCTCAGATTGTGGTTAGTAGGTGAATTTTTAACGCTACTTAATAAATTATAACAATATAAGGTGTATGCTCATGACGTCATATTTAATGCGCTAGGACGCCAAACTCAATTAATGAATAACAATGCTTAGCATAGGACAAACTTCATGTTTTGCTATTTTCTTTGCAAAATTATTTAGTTTATTGCTTTTATTATTTTTCTCACGTACTTGAGATAATAATTCTATACTATTAACAGCATCAATGCTTTCAAAAATATTGCTTTGTTTTTTTAAACTGTCAAAATGTGTCATTTTCTTATGCTGGGCCATGTTATTGAGTGTTCCAGCGTGGCGTCGACTTTTTATGTATGATGTATGCAAACACCCTTATGTTATATTATTACTTCTACAAAATAATATTTTATATTCAGATCAATATTAGATAATATATTAATTGACAGTTTAAATTAACTCTTCAAATTGTTTGGTTTATTAAGTGTAACCAATTCTTGATAAAAAAGACGAACTTATTTTGTCTGTTGACAATACGTATTTTGCTGTAAAATAAAATGGAAATAAATAAATAAATAAATATATAGTTAATAAATTATTTCTTATTTATAAAAAAATATATAAAATATTGCATTTGTTTTTTAATTTTGCAAAAATATTTAAATTTTATTAAAAAAAAAATTATTTTAACAATATTTCTTTTATTTTTAAAGTAATTGGAAAAAAGTAATATGATTATATTAGACCATATTTAATCGTTACTGTTTAATTACACAAAGATTTTTTTTTTGGTAACAGAAGACCTCGTGCAATGAAATGTTTTTAATTGTTGCAACTTATAAGCGAAAAGGATTTTTCCAATAGAAGTGCATTAAGGGAGTAGGGTACCGACCGACCTTACATCTCAAACACTAAAACGAGTTTTGAGTCTAAATTTGGTGTCATTTCGTAGCTAAGGGTCACACCTAGCCGTGATAAAAATGTCATGATTTTTGACCGTCCGGAAAAAAAGAAAAAAATTATTGAATTTGAAATTGAGCATTATGGGCTTAAAATTTCAAAAAACCATATAAAATTAATTTGCATGGGGACCCCCTAAAATTTTTATATATTTGAAATTGTCTCAAACTGAAGTTTTATTGTGCAAAATTTCAGATTTTTTTGACGAGAAAAGTTTGAGTCTAATGGCCGACGTCGGTACCTTACTCCCTTAAGATGCCTTAGGACTCCCTTTGCTCCAAATGACAAACACTTTAATTATGCTTCATCTTTAAATACAAATGCGTGTTTCTAATAAATTAAAATGTAAGTGACATTTTACTATACATTTTCTATAAAACTGTACAGTACAATGCCACATCACTTTTAAGTGCTATTATTATATTAAAAATGTAAAATCTCTACAAAAAAAAAAAAAAACTTTTTTTTTTTTTAATTGCATTTTTCAAAAATATTTTTTATATGTGTATATATATATATATATATATATATATATATGTTTGAAAATTTGAATATCGAGCGAGGTGACATGATGATAAAAATTTCATTTTTGTCTTACCTTCTGTAAAACAACTGGGCTTTCACTCGCTGCTTAATTTGATGATAAAAATAACACACAACACCAAAACTTGTCACTATATAAATTAATAAAATACTCAATTCACAGTTTTTAAAAATCTATATACATAGCTATGTTATATTCACACACAATTGAATATAACATGAGTTATATGAATTATAACATAATATAATATGAGTGTGAATATAACATAGCTATGTATATAGATTTTTAAAAACTGTGAATTGAGTATTTTATTAATTTATATAGTGACAAGTTTTGGTGTTGTGTGTTATTTTTATCATCAAATTAAGCAGCGAGTGAAAGCCCAGTTGTTTTACAGAAGGTAAGACAAAAATGAAATTTTTATCATATATATATATATATATATATATATATATATATATATATATATATATATATATATATATATATATATTATTAATCGACGAAAAAAAAACAATGATACTAAAATAATAATAATTATTTATTGATAAACCAGAACACATTCAAAGACGTCAAAATACGCCGATATTGTCACAAAACATCCCGACACGTCACCTTCCATCATCATCCGTCGATTGCGAGCACCGTGCCTAAGTGGTCGCAATGCTCAGTTAGTAGTTAGTAGGTGAATCTTGAACGCTACTTAATAAATTATAACAATATAGGTTGTATGCTCATGACGTCATATTTAATGCACTTGGACGCCATACTGGAGTAATAAATAACAATGCTCAGCATAGGACAAACTTCATGTTTTGCTTTTTTGTTTGCGAAATCAGCTCCTTTTTTGTTATTATTATTTTTCTCACGTACTTGAGATACTTATTCTACCTATTAATAGCTTAAATGCTTTCAAAAGTATTGCTTTGTATTTTAAAACTGCCAAAGTGAGTCATTTTCTTATACCGGACCAAGTTATTGAGTGTTCCCTGAGTGTTTCAGCGTGGCGTTGACTTTATCATTAATGCAAACAACCTTATGTAATTATTATTTCCACAAAATAATATTTTACATTCAGTCAAGTAGTAGATAAAATTTTACATGACAGTTCACATCTATTTAAAAAAATAAGCCTCTTCAAATTGATTAGATTATTAATTAAGGCGGTGGGGGACCGACTTGGACCGGAGATCGCTAAAAGAATAACTACATTTTCCCAATAATTTTTTTACATGATTTAATTCCAATAAAACAATCACTTCAATTTTCAAATAAAATTAAGTTGATTTACCAAAATGAATTTTTAGTAATATTTTTAATTGTAAAAAAGTTTCTAATTTGGCTAAAATTTCCAGCTCAAATTTAAATTTCAACATTTACATGTTATCTTTAAAGTGTAATAACTTAAATATTTGATCGTGTTTTCACATGTTTGACATAACTAAATTTTTAAGTATCATTTTTTCTTTACTTTGTTATTTTTATTATTCGCAACCGTCCTAGTTTGCGAGATATCAGATATCAGTCGATCACCTACCCCCTTAAGTCTAACCTATACTCGACAAGTAAAGAATTTAAAGTATTTAGAATTTAAAATCTCTATGAAAAAAAAATACAGAACTTTTTCTTCTTTTATTACATTTTGCAAAATAATAATAATAATAATAAAAATTATATACATCTCTTTTCACAAAAATTGATATACGTAAGTGCATACTATAGCTAGAAGAATGAAGCAATTATTGTGGGAGGGTTGAATAATATGAATATAAAATATAGGATGTGTGCGCATGACGTCATTTTGAAAGCTTTTTAATGCTCTTCTTGAGCAATGAATAACATTGCTCCGAATAAGACCAGCGCAGTTTTTGAATATTTTCTTTAGAAAATTAGCTATCTTTTGGTTAATATTATTTTTATTGCATACTTAAAAAACTAATTCAAAAAGTTAACAGCATCAATGCTCTAATTTAAACTACCTATATACGTATAGTTTATTAAAAGAAATTAGGACCTAAAATATGTAGCCAATAAGTCACATTGTATTTGTAAATGTAATCGCTGGTTAATCAAATTTTCATTCCTTTCCTTTATATTCATATTTTCACATTAAGGATTTTTAAAATTTTTCACAAATATTGCAAAGTATTTTTAAACTGGCAAAATGACTCATTTTCTTATATTGGAACATGTTATTGAGTGATCCAACATGGCGACATGACGTTGACTTTAACATGAATGCAAATACCGTTATCGTTATAGTAATAAAGTAAAGGAACGTTATTAAGGCGTTGCAAGGTTTGACAGCCCGACATAAAAATATTTATAGGTACAGATCATTTATAATTTTTCATCTCACATTTCTCACATCAAATTGCTCATGACCAAATGTATAACTGGTCACTCTGTGTGGAAAGACGACAAATTTATCATAATTTTATCTTTCTCTTATGGAAATTGGAAAATAAATAATTAAAAATTTAATAATAAGTTACCTACAATTTATCAATTAAATATAATACGCACTAAATTTAATTTATTTTTAAGTAACAATTTTACTTTAAAACGTTAACAAAATATTTAAATGTAAAAGTAAATTTAAAATTCCTTTTAAGAACATTTCTTTTATTAAAAAAAGGATATTGCATTTAAGGAATATTATAATATTGAAAATATTTTACCATATTTAACATAAATAGTGTAATGTTTTATATCAGATAACTAAAATCAGATAATTTTGTATTACAATTTAGAAAGTAATCATTTAGAATATTTGTTGGCGTTGACTTTAACATGAATGCAAATACCGTTATCATAATAGTAATAAAATAATGTAAGTTCTATTACTACCAAATATTTTCAGAAAATATTATTTCTTAAAATTACATTTAAATGCGTAAAATAATAGTGTAGAAATGTTCAAAAATACGCTTTTAAAAACTATTTATTTTATTAATTTTTCAATTAACCATAAACAATTTCTGCTCTGAAGTTGAAGTTACAAATTTATTACTTAATTTTTTCCTTGATTCCCATTATATTTGTAAAATTTAAAGTTGTAATTTTAGATAGGGTTTTTAATGGGGTGAATGTTATAATCTTGTTGAAATTATGTTCACTTAAATTCACTTAAATTGCTTAAGAAACGGTCACGTGGTTGGAAAAAAAATCGCACCTGCGGCGGGTTTTCACTATTAAGTATTGAATATTTTGTAGCTGATGGGAGTAGGGTACCGACCTTATTATCTAAAAAAAATTAGAATGTGTTTTGGGTCTAAATTTGGTGTCATTGTGAATCTAGCCGTGATAAAATTTCATGATGTTTGACGGTCCCCAAAAAAAAAGAGAAAATAAATATTGAAATTAACATTGGGCCTTATGGGCTTAAAATTTCCAAAAAAAAATCATATAAAATTAATTTGCAAGGTGACCCTTCATAATTTTTATATATGTAAAACTGTCTCAAGCTGAAGTATTATTGTGAAAATTTTTAGATATTTTTGATGAAAAAGTTTGAGTCTAAAGGCCGAGGTCGTTACCCTACCTCCTTAATTTATGTATGAATGATGTGTTCCGTATATTATACTCTGAAAAAGGGAAAATATGTAAGAAAATATTTGATTAGCCTAATTATTTAAAACTTTATAATAATATATTTGCTTAAATTAGAGTAGAGTCTGAGTATTAAAAAAGCAGTAGGAATTCACTTCGACGCCATATTGAAGCATTTAATAACATTTCTCAGCATAAAACTTAAAACAAAATTTTCTTGGAAAAATAAAGTAATATTTTAATTGCTATAAGTTTTTCGCGCATACTTGAAAACCTAATTCAACTGATAACTATACTAAATATAAACAAATATTGTTTTGTTTATATAAACTGGCAAAATGTGTCACTATCCCATTTTATAAGTGGTTCACATATATGACGTCAACTTTTATATGAATGCAAACATCCTATACATTTCTCTTTTCAGTTTTATCTACTTTTAGTTCAAATTATTTTAATTAAAACTATATTTTAGCAATAATATATTATATTTAGATTGTAAATATATAAAGAAATATAATGTGTAAGTTTACAAATTATATTATTATTATTATTAATTATGCGTCTGTGTTTTTAAAGCATATTTAATCAAGTATTGTTTTGTTATGTTAACCTATGGATAATTAACTCGATGGGCTTTGCCTTTTTAATTATCCTTTTGAGCAAATGCATCAATGTTTGTGACTATAAGGCCTGTTTTGTCTGTATATCCTTCATGCTCAATAAATCTGTATTATTATTATTATTATTATTATATAAATAAATTAACTTTGATCTAAATAATAATTTTAGTATTATATTATTTAAAAAAAATTGATTATATATAAATTCAATAATAGCTATGACTTCATGGTGTATATCATATTCAAGTGGACAGTGGAGTTAAATAATAAAGAATGGCAAATGAAGTTTATAGATTTAAATAAGAGATGTAAATAATTAGAATTTCAATAATTAAAGTAAATATTTATCTTTTAACGAATGGGATCTTCAAATCTGATGACAATTTTTATCAGAATGTTAATGTATAGCCCCACGAGACAGCGTCAAAATATTGTAAAGTATGCAATTTGCGTGATTATTCATGTTTATGGCATCAGAAACATGCAAAAAAATATTATGAAAATGTTGTGCGGGCTGCATAAATCGAAATTTCTGATCACTGCTACGGAATTAACAGTTTGTTTTGAGACAAACTAAAGCTATGTGTGTCAATCCCTACAAGTGTTATGTGATAATTTGCTTATGTTTTTCTCTGGTCTATTCCTTTAACCTCTTCAGTCCCAGGGTAGGGTCTATTCATTCATACTAGAGTCGACGCTATACTAGTTGGATAACTCAGAAACATCGGTGGCATATGAAAATAACTCATTTTGCCAGTTTAAAAACACTATGCAATATTTTTGAGAGCATTGATCATGCTAAATATTTTGATTTAGTATCTCAAGTATGTGACAAAGTTAACGACAATAAAAAATTAAATGATTTCCCAAAGAAATTTAGCTTTAACAAAGTTTGTCTTATGCTGAGCAATGTTATTCACTACTCCAGTATGGCCTCCAAGCGCATTAAATATGACGTCATGCGGATACACCCTATAGAATTCAGTTGACATCAGATAATTCAATAAAAGAAATCCGAAAAATTTGAGATTAAGATACAAAAAGTATATAAGAAAATTACATTGAATTTACGCGTTTTTTAAAGCAATTTTGAGCATGCTAGAGTGGGTAGGCGGTCCAAAAAAGCAAAAAAAAAAAAATAATAATAATAATAATAACAATACAAAAAATAATAATAAATAAATAAAAAGGAGCATATTTTCGTCATTCTGAGAGCCATACAAAAACGTGGTTAAAATTTACGACAGTGAAATGATGTTTAAATAAGTCGGGGACTGATTAGGGCGATTTCAGTCGCTTCCGTTTCTACTTACTACGCATGTGCAGTACTTCGAAACGGAAGTGACCGAAATTGATTAAAAACAGCCTCAAAACAGTTGTTAAATAAGTTACAACAGGGCAAAATTTAAGATTTTTCTTTATTTATAATTTTTAAGTCCATTCTATACAGTAATTTCCTGATACTTTAATTATATTTTTTTAATTATATAGTAAACTCAATATATATAAACTTTTAATTATTTAAAAATTTATTTATTTGTAATTTATATTATATGTAATACGTTTTTTTTATTTATTTCTCATTAGATATAATTATTTTGAAACTAAATGTTATTTTAACAAAAAAATTTATAAATATAATTTAATTCCCAAGCTATTGATTGTTATTAATATAACATTCAATTTACACATTTTAATGATCTTGTTAGGTGTAATAAATAAGTGTATTGACTAAAGAATTGCAATGAAAGAAAAATCTGAAATATTACAAAAATGCAAAATGATACATAAGAATTAGAAATCTCCAAAAATGAAAAGAAAAAAATATATAAGGATCACCATAATAGATTAAAGATTAAGATTATTTTTGAAATTTTAATCCCATAAGAGCCGATGTTAATTTCATTAATTATTTTCTCACATATCTGAGAAAACTTATCTTTATCATAAGTAGCTGTTACTGTTAACTTTCAAATGTCATCAAAAATTTTCCAAGTTTTCTTTTTAGATTTTGAGATACATGCCATCTGACTACAACCCTTATATTAGAACACTAATAAATATGATCATGATAAAATAATTTGATTTGCTCTAAGAAAAAATACAAATTACATTTCAAAAACTTAACAGTTGAACGTCATTTTAGTTGCAGAAAAAACGTTTTAAACAGACTTCTTATTGACAAATCATTAGATTAATTTATAACGGTGGTTTTAAAATATAGCATAAAGCTAATCTCAGAATCTGTGTATAGTAGTGTACTATACATGACAAAGTAACAAATAATGATTCAAATTCAAAACGTCTTACAGGTGTGTATGCATGACGTCATTCTGAGTGCTTTTCGATGCTCTTCTTGAGCAATGAATAACGTAGGACAAACGTAGTTTTTGGCTATCTTCTTTGGAAATTATCTATTGTTTTGGTCATTATTATTTTTCTTACGTACACTTGAAAAACTAATTCAACATGTTAAGGGTTATATTCAGATGGCTTGTATCTCAAAAATCTAAAAAGAAAACTTGGAAACTTTATGATGCCATTTGAAAGTTAATAGTAAAGCATTATTCACATGACGCGTAAAATTGACGCGCGTCAACGTGCGTCGACGCGCGTTACAAAGCTGGAACAATGTGAACAAATGGAGCCGTTCACATGATTTTTGAAAATTACATGTGAATGGCTCCATTTAATAACATTGTTCCAGCTTTATAAAACGCGTCGACGCACGTTGACGCGCGTCAAATTTACGCGTCATGTGAATAATGCTTTACAGCTACCTATGATAAAATTTTCAGAACCCGTGACCATCAGATAAGAGAGAAATTAATTATTGAAATTAACATGGGCTCTTCTGGGAATAAAACTTCAAAAAATCATAATTAAAAATCTAGCATGGTGACCCCCCAAAATTTTTACATTTTTGAAGATAATTAATCCTAATGCATCACTGTACAACATTTCAGATTTTTCTGTCTTTACAACTTTTTAGTCAAATCCCGCAGTAGCTGATTTCCCGCCTAAACAGCATCAATGATCTCAAAAATATTGTTAATATTTTGAAACTGCAAAAACGTGTCATTTTCCTATACAGTCCGATTTTATTTAGTACTGAAATTATTTTTAAATTTTAATTATTTTGTCTTTTTTGTCATTTATTGTAATTAAAAAAAATATATATATAATATAGTCATAAATAAAAATAGATAATATTTTTATGTTTTTTATTTATTTAAATAAATTAAAATTTTATATATAATGAATATCATAATGGTTATTTTAGTGCTAAAGTAAAATAATAAAGTGAGAAATTGTTTACCCAATGCGACAATCATGTTAAAGTCGACGTCATAAATGAGCGCTAAATAACATGGGCCAGTATAGGAAAATGAATCATTTTGTAAGTTTAAAAAATACTTCACAATATTTTTAAGAGCATTGATGCTGTTAACATGTTAGGGGAGTAGGGTACCGACCTTATACCTAATAAACTAGAAGTGTTTTAGGTCTAAATTTCATGTCATTGTGTAGCTAAGGGTCACTCCTAGCCGTGATAAAAATTTCATGATGTTTGACTGTCCCGAAAAAAAGAAGAAAATTATTGAAATTAACATTGGCCCCAATGGGCTTAAAATTAAAAAAATAAAAAACATAAAAAAACATAAAATTAATTTGCACGGCGAACCCTCAAAATATTTATATAATTTATATCATTTATATAATCTCAAGCTGAAGTATCATTGCGCAAAATTACAATTTTTTTTGACGAGAAAGTTTGGGTCTTATAGCCGAAGTTGGTCCCCTACTCCCTTAAATTTATTTTCCAAGTATATGCAAAAAATAATAATACAGTACTTACAAAACAAAAAAAAAAGAAGAAGAAGAAGCTTTCAGAATGATGTCATGCGCACACACCCTATGCGTGTATCCGCATGACGTCATATTTAATGCACTTGGAACTTGGAGGCCATACTGGAGTATAGTGAATAATATTGCTCAGCTTGGACCAACTTCATTTAAGCCAATTTTCTTTGGAAAATCATTAAATTTTTTGTTAATGTTATTTTTCTCACATTTATTGAGATACTAATTCAACATATTTACCACATCAATGCTCTCAAAAATATTACATAGTGTTTTTAAACTGGTAAAATGAGCTATTTTCCTATGCCACCCATGTTATTGAGTGATCCAAAATGGCGTCAACTTTTAAAAATGAATGCATGATTGATGTCATTTTATAGTAGTAACAGCTACCTTTGATAAAATTATCTAAACGTGTGACCTTCAGTGAAGTGAGAAAATAATTATTGGAATTAACAAGGGCTCTTATGGGACTGAGTCTTTAAAAAAATACAAAATACAAAATAAAAGAAGAAAAATGAAAGAAAATCATATGTAGCAAAGTGACCCTAATTTTTTTTTTTTTTTTTTTTTTTAATTTTGAAGATACTTTATTGTAATTAATCAGTAGCTGCTAATATTAACTTTCAAATTTCATCATAAAGTTTGGAAGTTTTCCTTTCATATTTTGAATCACAAACCATCTAAAATACAACCTTTTTAAGTGATGTCAATTTCAGGACATGAAAGTTAAGTCTCGAATAATGTTAAATAATAATATTATAATTAAAAGTATAACATTGAGTCTCATAAGAATTTTAAAATTACATTGACTTTATTATTAATAAGAATTTTTTTTATTTATTTAAAAAAAAAAATTTAGTTACTAAAGTTAGTTACAATAATAAAAAATATATAATAGTTTTATATTTGTATTATATTTATATAAATAAAATTTTATAAATAATATCTTAAAGCATTAAATTTATATTAAAAATAAAATTAGTCGTACAAGTAAAATAGAACGTTACTAAACATTTTCTCTAATAAGTGTTTAATATTTTATAGCTAATGGGAGTAAGGTGAAGTAAGGTACCGACGTTGTTATCTAAAAAAAACTAGAATGTGTTTTGGGTTTGGGTTTAAATTTTGTGTCATTGTAAATCTAGCCGTGATAAAATTTCATGATGTTTGACGGGACGGTCCCAAAAAAATAAAAAAATAAATAAATAAATAAATATTGAAATTAACATTGGGCCATATGGGCTTAAAATGTAAAAAAAAAAAATCATATAAAATTAATTTGCACGGTAACCCCCCAAAATTTTATATATATGAAATTGTCTCCTGTTTATAGTGTCATTGTGCAAACTTTCAGATTTTTTGGACGAGAAAAGGTTGAGTCTAATGCATGACGTCGGTACCCTACTCCTTTAAAAATATGTTGTGTATGTTTAAAAATTATATTATTTAAATATAATTAAAATATTTTGGTTTTATTAAATTATTTTAATAAATATATTGTTTTAATTAAAATGCTTATAAATACAATTAAATCTTCTACTTTGTGCTATTATAAATCAAATTCACACTCATTAATTGCTAGTAGTTAATAGAAGTTGAAAGAAGTTAAAATGAAATGTTAAAGTAATGTGATGGTGATGTGTGATGTTCATACAAAACAGAGATTAGTGTCTTTGTGAATATAATAATTGATAAAGAAACAATAATGTATAGGTAGCCACAGGGTGGACTTACACCTCAACGGTTCCAGTATAAGGTGTATGAATTCATGTTTCAGTAGACGTCAAGTTGGATAACTCAATAACATGGGTGGCATAGGAAAATAACTCATTTTGCCAGTTTAAAAACACTATGCAATATTTTTGAGAGCATTGATGTTGTAAATATGTTAAATTAGTATCTCAAGTATTTGAGAAAAATAACAACAACAAAAAATTAAAACGATTTCCCAAAGAAATTTAGCTTTAACGAAGTTTGTCCTATGCTGAGCAATGTTCTCCAGTATGGCCTCCAAGCGCATTAAATATGACGTCATGCGCATACAACTTATACAATACAGTTGCCATCAGATAATTCAATAAAATATTTACGAAAAATTTGAGATTTAGATACCAAAATTATATCAAAAAATTACGCTGAATTTACGCGTTTTTTAAAACTATTTTGAGCATGCTAGAGTGGGTAGGGGGTCCGCAAAAGCAAAATCAAAAAATAATAATAATAAAACAAAAAATAGTAATAATAATAAACAAATAAAAAAGTAGCATATTTTTTTCATTGAGAGCCGCACTAAAACGTGGTTAAAATTTACGACACTGAAACAATTTTTAAGAAAAAGCCGGGGACTGAAGAGGGCGATTTAATCACTTCAGTTTCTACTTACTACGCATGTGCAGTGCGTCGAAACGGAAGTAAGTGACCGAAATTGATTAAAAAACAGCCTCAAAACAGTTGTTAAATATTGTACAGCTCTGGCCAAAAGTTTGAGAACGATTTGCATAAGCAACATGCCACCACTCTATGTTATCTTTATGAGCCACTGCTGCCCCGTTCTGGATCTTTTGAACAGACCTGTAGTGTACACTGTACTGTCCAACAGAGCAAAATTTCAGTGTTTTTCTTTATTTACAACTTCTCAGTGAAATTCTACAATAATTTCCAGCTACCTTAATTATATTTATTAAACTTTTTAAAAATGTAAAAATTTAAATTTATATATTTTTTTTAATTTTTTAAAATCATTTATTTATAAAAAATTTTAATACGTTTTTTATTTAGTTGTTATTAAATATTTTTTTTTTATAATAATATTTTTCGATAAAAATATTTATAAATTTAATTCAATTCCCGTAACATTATATTGGAATGAACAATAAATACTTAATGCTAGAGGTACCTCTAATTAATAGATGCGGAGTTAACTAAAAAGTTGTAATGACAGAAAAATCTGAAATATTTTCACTGATTAATTTTATAGTATACGAAATCTTCTAAATGTAAAAAAAAAAAAAAAAAAAAAAGAAAATTGGACTGTTACTATGTTATATTTTAAATTATGATTTATTTTTAAATTTTAGTGCTATAAGAGCCTATGTTAATTTCATAAATTATTTACTCATTGAACTGCAAAAACTTTTTATCTTTATCATAGCTATATGTAATCTGTTTACACTATATTACATATAATTATTATAAATCATCATGTTTAATATTTTTGTAAATAAAAATTAACTATATAAAGAAGTTATTTTCATATTATTTTATTAATTAAATTGTTCTTAAAAAATAATATAAAAACTTAAATATTTGCAAGTCTTTTATAATACCGCACGCCTTTTTGATTAATTAAAAAATATAAATAATACTAGTAATTCTTAAAAAGCAATAATTAATAATAAATTATAGCCTATCTTTTGTTGAATTAATAGCATTTTATTATTGGATTTTTCAGTTAAGTTCAACACAAGTGAAGATTGTTCTTTTTTTCATAAATGCTATGGCATTTAACATAAAGTCCATGGCGGCAATTACCATGGTAAATGCCGGCACATTGTTTCCACTTGCCTGCCCTGATAATAAGGCACTTATAGTTAGACTTTAACAGGATAATTCAATAAAAAAAATTGAAATTAAGATACCAAAATATAACCAGATAACGTCCCTGAATTTACTTGATTTTTAACTCTTTTTTGAGCATGCGTGGGTACGGGGGGGGGGGGGGGGGGAAGATTGGGTACGGGGTCTGCAAAAGTAAGAAAACATTTTTGACAAAAGAGAAATATTTTTTTCATTTCGAGCCGCATTAAAACGTGGTTAAAATTTACGTCACTGAATTTTTTTTTTTTTAAGTGTGGGACAGAAAGGAGGCGATTTCAGTCGCTTCCGTTTCTACTTACTACGCATGTGCAGTACGTTGAAACGGAAGTGATCGAAATTGATTAAAAACAGCTTCCAAACAGATGTTAAATAATGTACTACAACAGAGAAAATTTTCGTATTTTTCATTATTTTTAACTTTTAAGACAAATTCTAAAATAATTTCCAGGTACTTTAATTATATATTTACTAAATTTTTTAAAAAAATTAAACTTAGAATATATATTTTTTATTACTTAAAAATTTATTTAATTATATTGTATTTAATACGTTTTTATTTAGTTATTAATAAATATATTTATATTTAAAACTTTCTAATGTAGGTTTAAAGGCATAGACCACATAAAGCAACATGTGCTTTTTAATAAATAAAAAAGGTACGTGATATTCAAAACTGATGACAATTTTTATCAGAATGTTAATGTAGCCCCACAAGAGAGCGTGAAAATACTGTAAAGTATGCATTTTGCGTGACTATTCTTGTTTCTATTGTCAGAAACATGCAAAAAGTAGTAAAAAATTTGTATGGGTTGCATAAATCGAAATTTTCTGATCACTGCTACGGAGCTACAGTTGGGTTTTGAGACAAAGCAAAGTTATTTATAATATTTTTGTAAGTCCCATCAAAAGTTTTGTGATATAAATACTTTCATTTTTCTCTGGTCTATTCCTTTAAAAGTTAATAATTTAATATCACCAAGAACTCTATATGATGATGATAAAGACCATACGAATACTTGCCAATATTACGTAATTTGATGAGAAACTAAGTAGAAGAAGTTTGCTTTTGCAATTTAAATTTAGCTTTGGTCAATAAAATTTAAAAAAAAAGTTTAAATTTTTTATTAAATATAAAAACATATACGCAAATATTAATTCGTTTTATTATTACTTAATATTTATTAAGTTAAATTTATATATTAAATATATATTTTCTAATATTAAATGCAATATAATTATAAAATACTAATTTAAAACAATATAAAAACAATCATTAAAAAAAAAAATATTTTTATAGCAAATAAAGCTTATAAAGCCATTCAGTTTATAGTAACATTAAAGGCATAGAACAGTTGAGCAAAAAAAAAATGACTGATATCTTCCAACATACCTGTATATATACGTTGATTTGGCCAAAGTCATTGATTTCTAATTTATTTTACATTCATGAAATGGCAGATGCGGTTTTATGACGTCACAGCTTGCTTGTTTTCGAGTGAGCTGTGACGTCATAAAACTGCAGATGTCATTTTGTGAATGGAAAATAAATTAGAAATCAATGACTCTGGCTAAATCCACGTTGATATTTAAGTAAATATGTTAGGGTATTAGACATGTTTTTGTTCAAGGTGTTCTATGCCTTTAAATTTGATACATGCTTGGTCTAGTCATTTTTTACAATTAATAAAATTATATAAATAAATAAATTTAAATAATCTAAATTAATAAATTTTATTTACAATAATCTTACCTTTCATAACAATGCTGAAGGGTGTTTTCATTCATGTTAAAGTCGACGTCATAAGTGAGCGCTAAATAACATTGGCCAGTATAGAAAAATGACTCATTTTGCCAGTTTAAAAATACTTCACAATATTATTAAGAGCATTGATACTGTTAACATGTTAGGGGAGTAGAGTACCGACCTTATACCTCAAAAACTAGAAGTGTTTTGGGTCGAAATTTGGTGTCATTGTGTAGCTAAGGGTCACACCTATAGCCGTGATAAAAATTTCATGATGTTTGACTGTCCCGAAAAAAAGAAGAAAATTATTGAAATTAACATTGGGCCTTATGGGCTTAAAATTTTAAAATATTATATAAAATTAATTTGCTTTGTAAACCCTCCAAATTTTTATATATTTGAAATTGTCTCAAGCTGAAGTATCTTTGTGCAAACTTTCAGACTTTTTTGACGAGAAAAGTTTAAGTCCAATGGCCGACGTTGGTACCCTACTCCCTTGATTATATTTTTTAAACCTTTTTAAAAAGTAAACTTAAATTACATGGTTTTAGTTATAAATATTTTAAATATAGTTTATTTATATTGTATTTAATACGTTTATTATTTAGTTGTTATTAAATATAATTATTTTTAACTATAGAATAATGTTATTTTAATAAATATATTTTTAAATTTAATTTAATTCCTGACAACTTTTAACTGAATTAACTTTAAATGCTGCAGTCGCTTTAAAACCTATTTATTAACATAATCGAAAATCATTAACAAAGGCAAGTGAATAAAATTTGTAATGGCAGAAAAAAATCTGAAAAATTTGCAAACTGATACATCAGTATAAGAAATCTTCAAAAATTAAAAAAAAAAAAAAATTGTGTGTTACCATGCTAGATTTTAAATTAAGATATTTTTGAAATTTTAGTCCCATAAGAGCCCATGTGAATTTCATTAACTATATTTTATCACTTATCTGCAAAAACTTAACATCTTTATGATAGGTAGCTGTTACTGTTAACTTTCAAATGACATCATAAAGATTCCAAGTTTTCTTTTTAGATTTTGAGATACAAGCCATCTGAATACAACCCTTATATTAAAACACAAATAAATATGATTATGATAAAATATGTAGATTTGCTCTAAGAAATACGAATTACATTTCAATAACTAAACAGTTGAACGTCATTTTAGTTGTTGAAAACACGGTTTAAACAGACTTCTTATTTACAAATCATAAGATTATTTTGTTACCACTGGTTTTAAAATACATATAGCAAATCTAATCTGCGTATATAGGGTGTATGCATTCATGTTAAAGTCAACGCCATGTTGGATAACTTAATAACATAGATGGCATAAGAAAATAAGTCATTTTGCCAGTTTAAAAACACTATGTAACATTTTTGAGAGCATTGATGTTGTAAATATGTTAATTAGTATCTGAAGTATGTGAGAAAAATAGCAATAACAAAAAAGTTAATCGATTCTCAAAGAAAATTGCCTAAAACGATGTTTGTCCTATGCTCAGCAATGTTATTCACTACTCCAGTATGGTCTCCAATTGCATTAAATATGACGTCATCCGCATACACCCTTGCTATACATGACATTATAACAAATAATGATACATCCTATAGGTTGTGTGTATGATAATAACTTAGAAATTGCACTTTGACGCCATTTTGAAGCATTGAATAACATTACTCAGCATAGCCCTGCTCGAAAAACTTGCCAAGTTCTTGCCAAGAACCCGTTTCTTACCAAGAACTTGGTAAGTTCCTGCCAAGAAACAAGTTCTTAGTAAGAACTTGCCAAGAACTTGTTTCAAGATCTTGACTGAGTAATTCTTGGCAAGTTCTTACCAAGAACTTGCTTCAAGATCTTGACAAAAATTTTCTTGGCAAGTTCTTAGTAAGATTTTACCAAGATCTTAGTTCTTGGCAAGTTCTTAACAAGAACTTATCAAGATCTTAATTACAATTTCTTGCCAAGATCCTGGCTAATTTCTTGAAAAAAATAAAAAAAAATCTTGGCAAAATCTTGCCAAGATTCAGTTTCTTGGTTCAATCTTGGCAAAATTTGTAAAAAAAATTAAGATTTCTTGATTCAGAAATTTCTTGGCTCGAAATCTTGACAAGTTCTTGGTAAGATCTTGGAATAGTATTTAAGGGTTGAAAAAAGGGTCAAGGAGTATTGATAGAACATTTTTGATGCCAAGAACAGGTTCCTCATCTCTTTTTACCCCTAGGAACCAAATTTCATATTTTTAACCTTTCTGACCTCTCGACAACCTAAGTCCAAACTATTAGAACTTTATATAACGCAAATAATACAAGAAATCAATAAGAGGTAGAAAAGAGCAGTGCAAGGACAGCCTCATCAGTGATCACCAAAGTCAAGCAACGTTGAGCGAGATCAGTAGATGGATGGGTGACCGATTTTTTTATTGTGCTAGAAATGTTTTTTTATTGATTTCTCTTTATTGTGTACAGCAGAATGTGCAGAATAAATTTTCCTACATTTTAATTATTAATTTTAATTAAAATTAATTAATTATCCAAGATCTTGTCAAGATCTTGACACGATTTTGCCAAGAACTTGACACGATCTTGTCAAGATCGTGACAGGATCTTGACACGATCTTGACACGATCTTGACACGATCTTGTCAAGATCGTGGCACGATCTTGGTAAGATCTTACACAAGAACTTGCTAAGTTCTTGGTAAGATCCTGGCAAGAACTTGGCAAGTTTTTCGAGCAGGGAGGACAAACGTGGTTTATTTATTTACTTTTGAAAATTGATTTTTTTATTTTTTTTATTCACAGACTTGAAAATCAAATTAAACCTATATTAAATAATAACATCAATGCTGTCAAATATAGTGCTCACATATGGCGTCTATTTTTATATGAATGAAACAATACTTGTCACTTGAGTATTTTAATTTCAGTCATAATCACTTTCAGTAAAAGTTGAATTATATTATTTATTTGTTATTGTTTATTTATTATTTTGATATTTTTGTTAATAGAAGACTTGCATAAGTAGGTTTAGTAAGAAAATAAACAAACTCACAGCCCAACAATACTAACAAAGTGCTAGCAGACGGCTTTGTGTTCCTGTCTACATTTAACATGCTTTCTAATAGGACAATGAAGCAGCTATAACTTGAGTTAGAATTATTTTTCAGAGCTGAAATTTTTACTGAAAATAATAAGAAAGCATGTTCAATGTATACAGGAACAACAAGTTGTCTGTCAGCAATCTGTTAGTATTGATGGGCTGTGATTTTGTTTACTTTCTCATTCAACCTATACTTTTGCAATTTTTTTATTATAAAATGGAAATCATAAAAAAAAATTGTTAAAAAAATAATAGTACTGATATTTGATTATTATTAAAATAAATAATATAATATATATTTTTAAAAAAGTTATTTTTTAAATAATTAAATCATACAATAGTTTATGTGTGTATAAATAACAGAGTATTGAGTACATCGCTTTCGTTCAAATAGCACGTAGCACCGAAGCCAAATATCTTGGATTGAAGAATGAAGTTTTAATATTGAGTGAGAAAATTAAGGTTAAAATTTACAAGAGCTAATATAGAATGTGTACGCATGACGTCATTCTGAATGCTTTTCGATGCTCTTCTTGAGTAATTAATAACAGCTGAAATTATTTTTAAATTATTATAGTTATTTTTTTTTATAGTCATTTCTAGTATTTAAAAAAAAAATAGGGGTCTATGCATTCATGTTAAAGTCGCCACCATGTTGGATAACTCAATAACATAGGGAAAAAAATCATTTTGCCAGTTTAAAACCACTATGCAATATTTTTGAGAGCATTGATGCTGAAAATAGTTTGAATTAGTATCTCAAGTATGTGAAAAAAATAACAATAACAAAAAATTGAAACGATTTCCCAAAGAAAATTGGCTTAAACGAAGTTGGTCCTATGCTGAGCAATGTTATTCACTACTCCAGTATGGCCTCCATGCGCATTAAATATGGCGTCATGTGCATGCATATGTAGTTGGTATATATGAATAAAATATGTAAATAATTTGAATTTCATAAAATATATAGAAATTGGTGTCTTGAAAAATGTTATATTGATAAAGGAACTTATAGGTAGACTTTACCGGATAATTTAATAAAAAAAATTTGAAATAAAGATACAATTATCAAACCAGAAAACGCCCCTGAATTTACATGATTTGCAAAGCTATTTTCAGCATGTATGGTAGAAGGTCAGCAAAAGCAAGAAAAGATTTTTGACAAAAGAGACATATTTATAGCACGATAACGTGGTTAAAATTTACGACTCTGAAATGATTTTTAAAAAAGTCGGGGACTGGATCGGGCAATTTTGGTAACTTCCGTTTCTACTTACTACGCATGCGCAGTACGTTGAAACGGAAGTGATCGAAATCGATTAAAAACAGCCTGAAAGCTGTTGTTAAATAATATGTACAATAGAGCAAAGTTTTAGATTTTTCTTTCTTTACAACTTTTAAGTCACATACTACAGTAATTTCCAGCTACCTTAATTATACTTACTTAACTTTTTCAAAAAGTGAACTTAAAATACATATATTTTTTTATTGTGTTACAAATAATTTATTTATATTGTATTTAATACGTTTTTATTTAATTGTTATTAAATATAATTATTTTTAGTTATAATTTTATTTTAATAAAAATAGTTATACATTTAATTTAATTCTGTTCTGTAATCATTATTTAGGAATTAACAATACATCTGTTATCTTGTTTTTGAGTTCTGTTGTTAATAGAAGCGGAGTTTAACTAAAAAGTTTTACTGTAAGAAAAATCTGAAATTCTGCAAACTAATACAGTAGGATAAGAAATCTTCAAAAAGTAAACATTTAGGTGGGGTTATCATGCTAGATTTTAAATTATGATTTGTGTTGAACTTTTAGTCCCATAAAAGCCCATGTTAATTTAAATATTTATATGCTCACTTACCTGCAAAAACTTACTTTTATCATATTTTTAATTTTTGTTTTGTTTTGTTTTTTAAATAAAATATTTATATTGTATTTAGTACTTTTTTTTATGTAGTTGTTAGTATATATAATTGTTTTTAGTTATTATATAATTTTAATAAAAATGTTTATAAATATAATTTAATTCTTTATATATAATCGCATTAACATAAAATCTATTCGGACTGCCAGTGAGGCCTCTTATTACTATTAAACGAATTGGCCCTTAAAGTTGTATGAAAGGAAAATGTGAAATTTTGCAATCTGAATTATCTGATACATAAGGATAAGAAGTCTTCAAAAAGTAAAAATGTAAGGCGTGTCCGTGTTAGATTTTAATTTATAATTTGTTTAGAAATTTTAGTCCCATAAGAGCCCATGTTAATTTTAATAATTATTTTCTCACTTACCTGCAAAAACTTAATATCTTTATCATAGGTAGCTGTTACTGTTAACTTTCAAATGACATCATAAAATTTCGAAGTTTTCTTTTTAGATTTTGAGATGCAAGCCATCTGAATACAACCCTTAAATTAGAACCCTAATAAATATGATCATGATAAAATAATTTGATTTGCTCTAAGAAATACAAATTACATTTCAATAACTACACAGTTGAACGTCATTTTAGTTGCAGAAAACAAGGTTAACAACATCAATGCTCTCAAAAATATTGCAAAGTATTTTTAAGCTCACAAAATGTACTATTTTCCTATACTGGCCAATGTTATTTAGTACTCACTTATGACGTCGACTTTAACATGAATGAAACCTCCCTATAGGTTTGTGTATATGATAAAAACCAAGAAATTCTACTTTGAAGCTATTTTGAAGCATTGAATAACATTACTCAGCATAGGACAAACGTAAATGGTTTTTTCTTTTACATTCTTTGGATGTTGGAAATTGAGTTATTTTTGGTGTGTTAATAAATAAATAATAATTAATGTATTCTATAAAATATTATAACTATAATTAAATTGTTATTTTTTCACAGACTTGAAAACCTAAATCAACCTATATTAAATAATAACATCAATGCTGTCAAAAATAATGCCAAGTATTTTTAAACTAACAAAATGTGCCATTTTCTCATAACTGCCATTGTTATCTAGTGCCTACATATGGTGTCTATTTTTATATGAATGCAACAATACTTTTCACTTGTGAATTTTAACGTCATCCTAAAACTTTTTAATAAAAGTTGAATTGTAATACTTTTTTATTATTATTTAACAACTTTTTGTTAATAATTTCTAAATACATTTGAAAATATTTAAAATAATTTTTTACAAATAAATAGTATTTATATATAGTTAAGAAATAATTTTTATTTGTTTATTATTAAAATATACTTTTTATTTTATATAATTAAAAAAAAAATATTTATAAACTTATTTAAATCATTGTTATGTGGAGTTGGTTATCAACAATTTTATGTCTCAACACTTTAATAGTACGCTCAATCTACCGTTTTAATAGCGTCGTTGAGATTAAAAATTATATTTTACATTATTATAATAGACCTATAATACAATAAAGATAATAGTTATTGAATTATGTGAATTATAAAGAGATTAAAACTGCATAAAATATATAATTGAAGATTTACCATGCGGAGACCCCCCCCCCCCCCCCCCCAAAAAAAATATTGTTGAATTATTGAAGGTGCTTCATCTTAAAGAGTAAGTTCAGAGGTTACAAGATGGCTTCTTCAATGTTAGAAAAACTCACATAAATGATGACCCAAAAACCTTCCGTAGCCCCGCAAACTCGTGATTATCCTACGAGATGTGCAACTTATCCCGTATCTTTTACGTCATAGTTACGGTTTTACAATAGAAAACGCTGTAGCAGGTTGCATATCTCGCAGGATGAGTGCAAGTTAAAGGGGTTACCATGGGGCTATATAAGGAAGAGTTTTGAGTCCTCATATGTGAGTCAATGAACAGTTCTTTTCACTTTCTAACATTGTAAAAGCTATGTTGTAACCCCTGAACTTTATCTTTATTGTATCTTTGTTCAAAATACATTTCTCTTCCTTAAAAATATATTAACAATGTAGTTCATACATCCAATATGTCGTCGAAGCGTATTCAGTGTGACGTCATGCGGATACACGCTATAATAGCATATAACTGACACATAAATCCGTAAATAACTTTCTTACGGTGGTTTTAAAAACTTTACTACAGCAACTCTAATCTGTGTATAGTATACTGTATATTACATGACAAATAATGAAAGATGATATATCATATTATTACATCAGACATACAACTATATTTATAATATTATGTAATTTACTGTAAGATGATAACGGCACCTTGGACTGCACTCTCAAATGAGTTAAGCGATGTTTGGTACATCTTATAGCATATACAACCAGAAAATGAATATCTACTCTCACAATATTTTTTTTTAAAGGAAAATAGACCAGAGAAAAACACAAGTAATTATATCACAAAGCACTTGATGGGACTTACATAAATAACTTTAGTTTGTCTCAAAACCCAACTGTATATAGCTCCGTAGCAGTGATCACCGTAAGGCTATATTAACATTCTGGTAAAAATTGTCAACAGTTTTGAAGATCCCATTTCGTGTGTATTCATTAAAAAGCACATTTTTTGTTTTAAATGGTCTATGGCTTTAAGACTACATTATTTGTATATGGGGTTGGGAAAAGAAAGTAAATTACTCAGAACATTATTCAAACAATGTTTGTCCCATACTGAGTAATGTTATTCTTTGATTCAATATGGCGTTGAAGCACATTAAATATGACGTCATGCGCATATACACCCTATATGAAATGCTTTACAATTTAACATTACGTTTATGGGGAAGAAACAAATTTCATATTTGAGAAAATTACTCCGCTGATTTTAGAGTTATATGTAAATAAAAATTAGATACATTCACGTTTTTTAAATTCTACAGAAAATTTTTACGTCATTTTAAAACCTAAATCCTCCATTATTTACATTTTCATTAAGTTACAATTGAGTTATGTGAGACCCTAAAAGTTGATACGTATTTTGAGTTACTTTTAGTTGATATCTACTAGTGATTTAATTATACTTATACATTTTTTTATTAAAATAATAGTAATTAAAAAAAATGTACTTAACAATTTATATCGAAATATATTTTAAATTAATACACTTATAAATAATTATTTATACAAATTTAATATTATTTATGTTTTGCAATATAGTAATTTTAAAATTTAACCCTTATTTAAGAACAAAAATGTGGCAAAGAATTAATATCTTGCACAAAAAATGTATAATAAGTTAATATAATACCTAAATATCAACAATTGATGGGACCAGTGTCTCATTAAAAAAAAAAAGGAAAAAAATCCATTCACAAAATGACAACTGCGAGTTAATGATGTCACAGTTTGCTTTTTCCGCACGAGTGGACTAGAGATCTGTGACGTCACAAACCCGCAACTAAAATTGTGTGAATGTAAAATAAATTATAAATCAATGACTTCGGTCAAATCAACGTTAATATTTAGGTATGATGGGATATTAGAGACATCATGAGACATGTATTTTTTGTTCAAGGTGTTCTGTGCCTTTAACTTTATCACTGGCCTGTTTATCTGTTAAATAAATGTATAAATGTGGCTACATTATAAAAATTTTGTTAAATATTTGCTAGCATAATAATAATATTTTTTTTTTCATTGGTGCTATAGGATGAGTATACAGAAGATGCATTGTCCCTAAACATTATAGAGTATACTTTGTGCACATTTCATTAGTACTTATATATATACTGGTAGAGTAAATATTTTAAATGTTTAATCTCTAGTATCGAATGTTACATAATTTGTGCATTATAATTCTATAATGCATTATAGAATGTGATATAAACATGAATATTGATATACAATGCACGAAATGTTTAATAAAGATTAGGTTTAAAATGCTATGTGATGGGACTGAATGAATGAATGAATGAATGAATGAATGAATGAATGAATGAATGAATGAATGAATGAATGAATGAATGAATGAATGAATGAATGAATGAATGAATGAATGAATGAATGAATGAATGAATGAATGAATGAATGAATGAATGAATGAATGAATGAATGAATGAATGAATGAATGAAACAATGAATGAAACAATGAATGAAACAATGAATGAATACCAAATGGAGTATTCTAGGTAAAAAGTATAATTTAATTGGCTATACTTTTTTTCTTGTAAAATTTTTAATCGAAATAAATTTATTGAACCATACCAAAAAAAATATATAAAAAAGGAATTTTTATTTTTTTTTAATAAAATAAGTAAATAAAGAAAAAAAATTACTATATAATAATTTATATTTATTATTTTTGTTTACATTGTCTATATTACAAAATAAAATAAATAAATTTAAAGCCATCTTCAGATTGATGCAAAAATTTAAATGCACATTAACGTAAAATCTAAAAAGTTAAATAATATAAAACTTTATAGTAGAGTGTATAAATTTCCAATATTTTAGATATTTTTACTGAAAGTTTTTTTCTTATAGCTTTTAATGAAGTTATATAAAGTATAAACGCTATGATATTATTTTATATTTTTATGATCTTATATAGATAACAAATATTTTTGACAACGCAATGCCTACTACCAGCGTAGGTATAGCACCAATTAGAGCTGTGGATTTAATCCGGTTTATTTTGAAAACCGGTTTCATGAAATAAGAAAATCGGTTTCGAGTTATTGCATAAAACCGAAAATCGAAAATTGAAAATCGAATTGCATATTAACGATTTTAAATTCGCAAAAACCTTAATTTAAAAAAAATCGATTAATATTATTTCTTATATATAAAAACCGTCAAAATAATTCGATTTTTTTTTTAAAATACCCATTAAAAAATCGATAATTTTTTTTAGAAAAAATCAAGGATTAAAAGTTATTTTAGCTCAATAATTTAACAATATTAAGTTATTGTGTGAGTGTATGTGTGTATATATATATGTAATATATATATATATATATAATTAATTATATATATATATAAATAAATAAATAAATAAATAAATAAATAATCGTCTTTATTCAAAAATCATGCAGAAAAATACATATATATATATATATATATATATATATATATATATAATTATATTTTTCATTCATATTATAATTTATTAACACGCAGCTTATATTTTCCCATACAAATTTTAAAATCTTAGTTATCAATTATCATGTTTGTTCGCTCAATGACAATTTTTTTATGGAAGTTGACTTTAGATTTAGACTCCTCTTATCGGGCAGTGCAAGACTGCAGGTGCAAAAATATGTTGACAAGATTCTGGACATAAACCTGATGTTTATTTTTTTCTCTGTTCTTTATACCATTGACGATCCCTCGGGTGTCAACTAACCCGTCTATTATTTTCACAACTATACGGTAAATAGATTCTGAAGATTTTGTTTTAAGTATATTATAATTTGATTTTAAAAGACCCTAATTTATTGCTATTTTAATAATACATTATTTTTCAATGTTTTTCTAAATTTATTATTAATTTTGCATTTATATTATTATATATGTACTATAATATTTAACTTAAAAACTATAAGCGTATCACTAAAAAAAAAAAAATAAAATAAAAAAAAAAAATAAAAAATAAAAAGTAACTTGGTATTTTGATTTTGTATCGGTGGGTGCAAATGAAAACTTATTTTAGCAAACAAAAAGCTGAAAAAGCGTATGATTAATGATTATCTGATCATACGACTGAAAGCTTTAATATCTTCAATTAGTAGGAAAAGTTAAAATGATTAAAAATGCATGCAGTTTTTTTTTCTTTTTTTAATACACGCATACACCTTTATTTTTTGTCGTTCTATAGCGTCTTTTTCAACAAGAAAAAAGACAAGCAAAATAATTCACAATTATTTTTATTAAATATTTAAAATTAAGCTAGAACGACGATAAAAAAAGATATATATTTGTATTTTCATTAAGAAAACAACTGTGGTAATTATAATTCACTGTAATTGTTTCTTTGAGTGCTCAATATTAATTCATGCATAAAGTAATGAGGGTCTTCTGGTCAGGTAGCAAATGATCCCTCACCTAAAATAAAACGCAAATGTATGAGTAGAGGTAGTGTACAATACTGCATCTACTTTTACATTGACAATCTCTGAAAGAATGCATCAGGTATATGAGGTATTGGGGAGAAGGTAGAGAGGGAAAAAACAATATAATATTCTAACACTTTAAAATACCATTTTATTTTATTCTTCTGTTACGTAAAAGAATCGTAATAAAATACTGTTTATATACAAAATATGTTTTTGCAATTTGCATATAAAAGGCCCGCGCAGCCGTTTTATTTTATTTAATATTAAATTAATTAAAATAATAAGTCGCTGTGATTGGCTGAGAGTCGACTCTCCGCCAATCACAGTGACCTATTTTCTTAAATTAATTTAATATTAAATAAAATAAGACGGCTGCGCGGGCCTAAAGAATGCATTTTTTATGTTCTTTAGAATACTCTCAAAACGAGATTACCTAAATAAATTAGCTTGCCTAGAATATGATCATTAAATTTGATAGTAAGATTTCTTCAAACACAATAAAAAATGAATTTCTGACTTACATTTTAGTCTCAACAAATTTTTATTTTGATATTCATGTACAGCAGTATGTTCTACTACATATTGAATACAAAATGATGTATGCATTATTAAATTAGATTTAAGAACGACTATTTTGCATACATGCAAAAATAGGTATTTTCCGTGTTTCATACGAATTGCAGTAAAATTTAACCAATATATTTGACATCAGCATAAAATTTGCATTTAGGAATAATTTTTTACGATTTAAATTTTTAAAATCGAGGAACGCCCCTTTTTAATAATTGATGAATTTCTAAAAAACTATACGTTGCATCAAAAACTTTTAATGACAAGAAATGTGTAGAATTATATAATACAATCTGTGTATAAATTTTAGGCCATTTAAAATGTTTTTGACAATTTGCCAACGCTTTGAAAGTTTTCAAACAGAGAAATTTTAAAAGTGAAGTAAAACATCATAATAAAAACATTGCACTTTTAAAATTTCTCTGTTTAAAACTTTTCAAAGCGTTGGCAAATTGTCAATAACATTTCAAATAGCCTGAAATTTATACTCAAAGTGTATTATATAATTCTACACATTTCTTGTCATTAAAAGTTTTTGATGCAACGTATAGTTGTTTAGAAATTCATTAATTATTAAAAAGGGGCGTTCCTTGATTTTAAAATATTGAATCTTGAAAATTTATTCGGAAATGCAAATTTTATGCTGATGTCAAATATATTGGTTAAATTTTACTGCAATTTGTATGAAATACGGAAAATACCCATTTTTGCATGTATGCAAAATAGTTGTTCTTAAATCTAATTCAATAATGCATACATTATTTTGTATTCAATATGTAGAAGAAAATACTGCTGTACATGAATATCAAAATAAAAATTTGTTAAGACAAAAATGTAAGTCAGAAATTTAATTTTTTATTGTATTTTAACAAATCTTACTATCAAGTTTAACGTTCGTGTTCTAGGCAATTAAGCTAATTTATTAAGGTTACTTTATTTAAAAATATTTTAAGAAGAATAAAAAATGCAGTCTTATATAATCTGCAAATTTTAAACTGATATATTTATGTATATTTGCTTACAATTAGTAGTTTAGTATTATTTTTTTAATTATGAAAAAAAAATCAATTGTTTAAAAGTTTTAAAAAGTTTAAAATCATACCATTTCTAATCAAAGAAAGGTAATAATGATAAAAATTTGAATTTGAGGAGCAAAAATCATAGTTTTAAAATTCTACCTCCAAAAAAATAAGAGAGAGAAAAAAAAGGAATATGTTTTGCACCATGATGTGTTTTGCACCTTTCTTCAGAACGCAAAACACAACCAGCTGGACACCTGAGGGCATGTAACTCCCTTTCAACCCCACGGCCGTTTATATACCTTATAATTTTTTTTTACCTCCGTATATCAATTGTAAGCCTGACGTTTCTTAAACAAAAAAAAATTATATATTATAAATTATACCCTGTTTGCAAAATGATTTTAGTTTAATATGAATATTATAGTTAACTATATATTTCATACAAAAATTTAAGCAATACATTTTTAGGTTTTATCATATAATTTTTATATACTAATATTTTTTAAATGATGTCTTTAATATCCGCGGAAAAATAAAAAAACGGAATAAATGAATGAGAGAGAGAGAGAGAGAAAGAGAGAAAGAAAATAAGTTTTTCATTCATTCATTCATTCATTCATTCATTCATTCATTCATTCATTCATTCATTCATTCATTCATTCATTCATTCATTCATTCATTCATTCATTCATTCATTCATTCATTCATTCATTCATTCATTCATTCATTCATTCATTCATTCATTCATTCATTCATTATATATTCTATATAGTTATAATAGATAGATAACGATATAGAAAAAATGTAATAATGTTTTTTATGCAAAACTTTATATTACATCCTTGTTTAATTTGCTGCTAATAAATTGATAGTAAAAGCGATTTTGTTAATTTTTCTTTCCAAAACTTAAAACAAACTTTAATTGCTTTCTTTCTTTCTTTTATATTAAATTATTATTTCTTTTTTCACTTATGTAAAGAAAAAGAAAAAAAAAAAAAAAAAAAGAGGAAGAAGAGTATAAAGAACATTCTATGATCATGCAGCTTTTAGTGCTTTTACTGACCAACCACTTCTTCATTTTTTTTACCTACCTGTACTCCAATACTTTTTAAACGGTACTCCATGAAAAGTACAATAGCCTGGCTTTCCTTTCTTTCTATACCTAATATAAGTCCATAATATATACAGAGTTTAATACGCATTTTTAAGATCTTCATTTTGCACAGGTGACTAATTTGATTGATATACATTTTAAATAAAACATACAGGCTCGGACTGGCCATAAGAGCAAGTCCGCAATTGCGGACGTGGCCCCCCCCCCCTGTTTGGAGGCCCCTAAGGCCCAAAAAGGGGCGTAACTAGGGTGTTACGCCCCCTTTGTGGCCCCTAAAGAGGGTGTTACACCCCTTTTGCGGACGAGGCCCCTTGATTGCCAGTCCGACCCTGAAATCATATAATATAATATAGTTGCAAAAAACTAAACAAGAATTATTTTAAAAATAATGGAATATAAAATATTGTGTGAATCATAAGAGCTATTTCAAAATATAAAATTGGTTTCAAATATAATTTAAGAAAAAAAGTGTTATTATTCAATATTTTTTTTTTGGACCGCTGTTTAAATATAAAACTGAATATCATTAAAGAAACTTAAAAATCGTATTAAAGATTTGCAAATCTAAGGATTCCAAGTAAATAATAATAAATAAAAAAAATCGATTTTTAATTTTGTTATTCGGTTTATCATAAAAAAATATTCGATTTTTTATAACAAATGACCTTTACGATTCGATTTTTTATTTTTAGATGGTAAAAATCGAATTTTGTAAACCGAATTTTAAAGTCAAAATCATAATAATGACTGAAAAAACCGACAAAATCGAAAACCGAATCGTTCTGTTTTTAATCGATTTAATCGAACCGATAAAAAATAAAAACGATTATCCGGTTTCGCAATTTTTAGCGGTTTCCACAGCTCTAGCACCAATAATAGGCGTGGGACTCTTAATTTAACTTGTGGTGAGTTTTTTTTTATGAGAAAACTATAAAAAGGGGTGTAAAAAAATTGTTTGAAAAAACCTCTAATCTTGTTTTAGGCAGAGTTTTAAAATACTTTAAACGTTTGTTAAGCTAAAAAAAAAAAAAAAAAAACTGCCGGTAAGAAGCATTAAAATTTAACAAGGATTTTAATTTATTTTTCTTCCCACTTATTTTATTCTTCTACTTCTTCATCATTCTCCGTCACTTCTTCTTCTGCTTTGGTTTCTTCTTCATCTTCTTTTTTCTCCTCACTAGGTTTTTGACTTGACACGATGGCTGGCTGAGCCTTGGTGGTAACGTCACTTTCTTCTTCCTCATTTTCTTCTTCTTCTCCTTCCTCAGCTGCCACAGTAGTTACCACTGCAGCACTTGTAACCTCAACATTCTTAGAACTATGACTTGCTTTAGTAGTAACTTCATCATCAGATTCCTCCTCTTCTTCACCTTCCTCTGCTTCACTTTCCGCTTTTGTTGTTTCAGATTTTGTAGTTTCCAGAGGTTTACCAGAAGTTTGAGTTACCTTGGTTGTCTCTTCACTTTCTTCATCATCTTCTTCGTCTTCCTCATCATCAGATTTTGCTGTTGTTACTGCAGTTGCAAGTGCCTTGGTAGTTTCAGCTACTTTAATAGTAGTCAGTTCAGATTTGGCTGTCGTTTCTTCATCTTCACTTTCTTCATCCTCGTCTTCAGCTTCTGTAGTTTGTGCAACTGTCGTTGAAATACCATTTGTAGTCTCAACTGCTTTAGTAGTTACTTGAGAAGCTACGATACTCTTTGTGGTTTCTTCGTTCTCGTCATTCTCTTCCTCTTCTTCATCGTCCGATTCTGAAACAATAGTTGATACTGACGCAGTTGTAACAGATGCTGCAATTGAGGCTTCTTTGGTTGTTAAGACTGTGGAAGATGCGACAATTTTTTCAGACTCTTCTTCTTCATCATCGTCTGATTCATCATCATCCGATTCTGTTGAACTAGTGGTAGCCACAGACAAGACCGTTGGCTTTGTGGTCGCGCTGGCTTGAGTAGTTAATTGAGAAATTGAAACACTTGTTGTGGTTGTATCTTCATCTTCTTCTTCATCATCTTCTTCGTCATCCAGATCTGATGCAATGGTTGTTAATGGTACAGCTGTTGTTACTACTGTAGTTATTATAGGTTTGGTAGTTTCTTTATCATTATCTTTAGCTGTTGTTGGTAGTGTTTGTGGTTTTGTAGTATCCTCTAATTTTATAGTAGAAGTTACTCCACTTATTGTTTCAGGTTTGAAAGATACAGTTGTAATTGTTATTGTTGTGGGTTTTTCGTCTTCAGAATCATTTTCCTCGTTTTCAGAATCATCCTCTTCGTCTTCCAAATCAGGAATTACTGATGGTTTTGTCACGTCTGAAAGTGAATCTGATTTTGTAGTATCAGAGTTACTAATTGACATTCCTGGATATGTTGGCAAAAATTTGTCATCTTCAATATCATCTTCCTCGTCATTTTCATCTTCAGAATTGTCAAACTGTGAGCTCTGAATGAACATAGTTGTTGTTTTTGAACTATCTGAATTTTCTGGTAAACTGTCACTTAGTGTAACAGATGGCTGCATGGCAGACGTAGTTATTATTTGCCACGTAGATTCAGTAATAGCTAGAGAATATGTAGAATCAGAACTAGCAAAATTTCCAGAATAATTTTGTGTAGTATAGTCACCTATTGTTGTTGTCCATTCATTCGGCGTAGTTTCTAAACTAAATTTTGTAGAACGAGTGCGGATTGGAATAAAACCAGTCTCTGTTGTAGTATCCATTGAAATGAACTCTGATGTTTTTATAGTTCCTGTAGACATAAAGTCTGAAAATGAATCAGAAATGTTAAAGTTGGTGTGCGTCTCCATTGTATTTAGAGAATATGTTGGAATTTCAGAGTACGAAAATCGTGTACTTGTTTCAGTTGTCATATTTTCCACTGTGTTAAAGTCAAACCTGGTCGTGTAAAGGTCTTGTAATTGTGAAGTATAATAATAAGAAAAATCACTGCTTGAAGTTGAAGATGTGAATATTTCAGAAGTGCTGACGCTAAATTCTGAAAAAGTGCTGCTTATTGATTGTGTTGCTTTAGAAAATATGGTAGTTTGAAAATTGTGTAAATCTGGCTTTAGGGTGGTTGAATTAAATCTATTAGAAGGTTTTAGAGTAGTTAGTTTTGTTGTATTTGATTTTTTCTTAGGTGCTTTCTTAGTAGTTTTTTTAGTTGTCATTTTTGTGTAGTGAAACATATTAGTGCTTGTAGTTTTAGCTTTGCCAGGACGAACATAGTCAAACTTGTTGAATTTTGTACTAGCTTCTGTGAAATAGTTGTAATATTGTCTGGCTATGGTAATCCTCTTTCTTATTGCATTCGGATTAGGTTTCACTTTACTGGTTGCCCACTTCTCCACTAACTGTTTCCCTTTCTCCTGTTGAACTGAGCTCCTTCTTAAATTCAAATTGCTATTTTTTCTTGTAGTAGAAGTACTTGAAATCTTAATTCTGGTTTTCGTACTTGACCAAAATTTTAAAGTTGTAAATCTATTGTTATTTCTCTCTGCAGTTTGTTTTTTGTCATTATGGTTGATTTTTCTGTGTGATATAGTAGTACTAGCTGGTTTATTTACGTGACTTCTTGTTGTGCTTCTCCTGGGAATATTGTCTTTATTGACAAGGACAGTTGAGGTCTTACGTTGTTGTAAGAATTGTGTTTTACTGAAGGTGCAACGTTTGTAGCCACAGCATTGCTTGAGATATTCTCTGCGTCTCTGTTTGTCTGCAGAATAATGTGAGTGATTAATAAGTAAGTATCAACAAAATAGACTTTAATATACTTTTATTATTTATTTTTGATTTGTTTCTCGTTATTTTAAACAAGCAAAGAGTACAAAAAAATCATCTAAAAAAAATTGCAAAAATAAACAGATTTTTTTTTTCTTAATACATACATACGTATATTTTTTTTCACTAAAGACCGGTTGCACTTATATTTTATTTAAGAGCCACTTTTTTTGTTGGTCAGAAATATATAGGCCAGCATAGGAAAAATGTCATTTTTATTTTTTTAATAGCAAAAAAAAAATCCTTCAAGCAGCAATCACCTTATTTCTAGCAACTAATAAGTTCAAAGAGTATGAAAAAAATTTGTTCAGATCAAATAAACTTTTTTTTTTTTTTTAAAAAAAAATAGGAGAAATGATGTTTTTCCTATCCTGGACAATGCACTAGACACCACAAACATGGCGACAAAGCGCAAGAATGTGCAAGGGGTCTATAAACTATGTATTTTTACATCCCCACCCCCTTTTGCCATTATTTTACTGTTATAGCAAATAGCAATTATCTATTGAAAGAAATAGTAGGGTTAAAATTTAACCTTTTCTTTCAGTAAAAATCTACTCTACTGGTGCTGGTTTTACATTTTACTAGATATTTATTGTCATTTCATCAATATCGGTTCAAAAAAAAAGCAACAATTTATTTACCTTCAATATTGTTTGCTCCATTATTGTTCACTGTGGATGTGGCAACCTGCAAAGTTTATAGTCAAATATTGAAATGTAAATGTTATATGTATATTTTGCTCTGTCACAATATCAAGTTTTTCTAATAAAATTGTAAAAAATAATTCAATAATATTGAATACAAGTATTTTTAAAAAGTAAATAAATAATAAACTTATATATATATCAAATTCCTAATAAAAAGAGTTTCACTGTCGTATCGTATCCCATAAATAACTTGTGATATTTAAGATAAGAGAATATAATAAAAGGTTACATATTTCATTTTTTTTCCTGATAGAAATACGACTTTTAAAATAAAAGCAATATACATATACATATATATATATATACAACGCTTTCGTAAACACACCACAAATAAAGTAAATTATGTATTTTATTGCATAACAAACCTAAAGTAGTATAATTAATTATTATTAATTTATTATGAAACATAATGTAAAAAAATATATTTTCCCTTTTTTTTTTCTTTTCATATATAATATCAATAATTTTAAGTGGGTAGGTGACCGACTTATATCTCGCAAACTAGGATGGTTGCGAATAATACTAATAACACAAAGTAAAGAAGAAAGGTTACTTAAAAATTTGGTCATGTCAAACATGTGAAAACACGGTCAAATATTTAAAGGAATAGACCAGAGAAAAACATAAGCATTTATATCACAAAACACTTGATGGGATTTACATAAATAACTTTAGTTTGTCTCAAAACCCAACAGTAGCCCCGTAGCAATGATGAACACTCAATTTATGCAACCCGCACAACATTTTCATACTAATATTTGCATGTTTCTGACGTCATAAACTTGAATTTTTACTCAAATTGCATACTTTACAGTATTTTCACGCTCTCTCGTGGAGCTACATTAACATTCTGATAAAAATTGTCATCAGTTTTGAGGATCCAATTTTGTGTTTATTCATTAAAAAGCACATGTTGTTTTATGTGGTCTATATGGCTTTAAGTTATTACACTTTAAAGATAACATGTAAATGTGGAAATATAAATTTGAACTTAGTTTAGTAAATTTAAACTTAAAGTAAGTTTAGTCAAATCAGAAACTTTTTTACAATTAAAAATATCATTAACCATTTTTTTTTGTGATAAAAAAATATATTTTAAATATACATGATTTTATTTGAAAATTATAGTGTTTGTTTTATTGGAATTAAATCATGTACAAAAAATTATTGTGAAAATATAGCTCTTCTAGAGATTTCCGGTCCAAGTCGGTCTTTAACTACCTTATAATGAATAAATTAAGTGCCAATGAATAAATTAAATTACATGGTATTAAGATTTTTCATTAATAATGCAATTTATGATATGTTATAATATTAAACATTGTTAACAAATAAATAATTTAATTTTTATGTAATTCCATATTTTTAAATTTACTTGTTTTCTTTTATTTACATTTTTTTTTATAATTTTTTTTTTTATTTATATAATGGCATCGCATTTGAAAGTATAGCAAACACGAAATTCTATTCCAGAGAAAGCATAAGCTGAATGAGTATTGAATTTAATAGTCAAATTAAAAACTGATAATTATTACATACATGAAACACTATCATGTAAAAGTTAAATAATAATAAAAAAAAAAAAAAAAAGCACTAAAATTTTTAAAGTTTGCAATATTTCAATATGCATCCAGAATTATATATTGGTGTGTAACTACTTCTTGGTAGTATTATCTATCTATCTATCTATCTATCTATCTATCTATCTATCTATCTATCTATCTATCTATCTATCTATCTATCTATCTATCTATCTATCTATCTATCTATCTATCTATCTATCTATCTATCTATCTATCTATCTATCTATCTATAATGTCTCCAGGTATACAATTTTGTTTAAAAATGTAAAAAATATAGATATAATATGTGTATAATTTAACTCACTGCAGTTAAAACGACTGTGGCCAGTATTACATACACAGCTCGCTTCATTAGCCTCCATATCCTGCTCTCTGCCTGTCAACTTCTATCTGTGCCAATTCAGCATCAATATACAATATCAATATCCTGTCTATTGGCTATTGATTGATTTCAATGTCAATTCAAATACATTAATAACATTGCTTTTATCTCATATTAGAAATCTGGTATTTCAAAATTTATAATTTTATTTCAAAATGTTTTTTGTAACTAGTAATTGTTAAAAAAAAAATTTAAATACAAAAATAAATTTAGGAATAAAAAGTTTTGTTGAGGAATAAAAAGTTTTGTTGTGACGTTACAAATTGAATTGGTGTGAGTGAGTGAGTGAGTGAGTGAGTGAGTGAGTGAGTGAGTGAGTGAGTGAGTGAGTGAGTGAGTGAGTGAGTGAGTGAGTGAGTGAGTGAGTGAGTGAGTGAGTGAGTGAGTGAGTGAGTGAGTGAGTGAGTGAGTGAGTGAGTGAGTGAGTGAGTGAGTGAGTGAGTGAGTGAGTGAGTGAGTGAGTGAGTGAGTGAGTGAGTGAGTGAGTGAGTGAGTGAGTGAGTGAGTGAGTGAGTGAGTGAGTGAGTGAGTGAGTGAGTGAGTGAGTGAGTGAGTGAGTGAGTGAGTGAGTGAGTGAGTGAGTGAGTGAGTGAGTGAGTGAGTGAGTGAGTAAAAACCCGTGACCCCGATATTTTTTGCATTTCTGTTATGTAGTTGCCTTAATCTGTTAGCTGAGTTTAAAAATTCATATTATTCATTCTTTACAATTTATATGTAAAATTCCTCTATAGCTTCTTCCTGGATTAAAATAAAATTTTAACAATCATAGCATACGCAAAGCACGTTATATTTAATTAATCAAGTGACAGAAAAATAAGTATATTTTATGCTTAGGAAGTATATTAGATTTTAAGCTGACATCAATCCTTAACCTTAAGGGATTTCAAATAATTTATTTATATTTTTATTAAAATAATATATAATTAATAAAAATACTTCTTACACTTAAAATATAAAATTTATCTCTATTAATTGTGAAACATACTTTATTTTTTAAAACTAACTTTAAATTGTTACTTGAAAATGTGTTCTCACCCTCAAGCGCTCGGACAGGGTCTGTCTCATTTTGTAGTTAGCTTTTTCAAATTTAAATAAATTGTAATAACTCAAAAATTATTAAATTTTGTTACACTTCCTCAAAAGTGTTGACTTACATCTTTACAAAAAAGATGAGTGCGCAGATATGATTGCATTAATTGTAATTCTTAATTAAAGTTTTGATTTTGCGTGGCAGCCGTACAGGGCCTAGGACATCTGCATACCTGCTCTATGTAAAAAATATAAAAGGTCACCCTTTGTGTAGTCAATCACTTTGGAGTGCAAATATTATTACCCTGAGAGGTTACAAAAATATATAGAGGGGGTCTTTTTTTCGCAAAGAAAAATAAGGTTATTAGGTATAATGAATTTGATGGATTTTAAAAGCTTTATTTACTTAATTGCATTATATATTATTATATTATAACTCAATATGCGGCCCTTTTGATGCTTCATGCCTTTCATTATAATATATATCACTAATGAAAATAAATATAAACAAGGTGTAAATAAAAAATACGCGTGTGTTGTGTGGGAAGAAAAAAAAAAAAAAAAAAAAAAAAAAGGAAAGGAAATACAATACTAACAAATCATAAAATAAAAATTGGTAAAGTCCAGTATAAAATATATTATCTACAATGTGTTATACTTTATGCTATGCTATATATATTCAATGCAAATATGAACCTCTGAACAAATTTCAAAGATGTGTAAGAAAATTATGAAATTGAGCGTGTATTTGAATATGAATTAATACTATGAAAAAAAATGTTTGCGTTGTGCTATAAATACTTAAAATAAGTTAAAATAATAATCTGCCTTATTTGATTTTATTTATTTTGTTTATTTTTAAGAAATCAGATAGAGATATTATTGAACTAATTTTGTAAATGTTATAATTTGAAATCTACAAATGGTAGAAATATTTATATTAGTTACTTCAAGTAATAAACATTGCTGTAACCTGACAGTTTAATTATTGATTGATATTAGCTATGTTAATGATATTATCGTTAATTTTTGTCATTTTGCACCTTAAATTGGTATTTAATCACATTTCTACAATACGTATTATTTTATAATACACTGACTATATTATATAAGCAGTAAATGATGTTGCAGAGGAAGGAACCTCGGTTGCGTAAATGGTAACGCAGTAGTCTAGGAAACCAAAGATCCTGGTTTGATTTCCGGTCGAGCCGAATTCCCTTTCATTGTCCGTTTACTGCTTATATAACACGGTGTAACATGAAAGCCAAAACCTTTCAATATAAAAGGAATTATATTATATAAAATGTAATATTATATTTTTTTTGTTTTTAATTTTAATCAATAAAAAGAAAATTGGAGTTTAATTAGTAAAAATGTATTTTTTTTTATTTGATAAAATATATGTTAATATATATATATATATATATATATATATATATATATATATATATATATATATATATATATATATATATATATATATATATATATATATAACTAATTAATAGTCTTATAATATAAAAGAAAACATATTTATCAATCTATCAATCAGGTAAATATTTTATACTGCTTTTTTAAATGTCATATTTTTTGTCGTTTTATTTATTATTATTATTTTACCTCAAATAAGGTATAGTGAAGTAGTGAACTACTTACTTAGTTTTATAAATTTCTTTTCTTTATGGTAAGTGCGCATGACGTCATAATAAATGTACTTCGATGTCATAATTGAGCCACGAATAACATTGTTTAGCATAGGACAAACGTGGCTTTTCGCTAATTTCTTTGATAATAAGTAACTCTTTTGTCATTATTATTTTTCTCGCATACTTGAAAAACTAATTCAACACGTTAACAGCATTGATGCTCTTAAAAGAATTACTAATAAGCATTTTTAAACTGGAAAAAAAAAATTAATTTCTTACCTCTATGCCAATGTTATTTAATTAGTACTCACTTCTGGAGTTGACTTTAACATGTATGTAACGACTTTATACTTTTTAAAAATGGAGATTATCGGTTAAGCGCGGTAAGACGTGGGAAAAGATAAGGGTTCCCTTATTTAACATTACGTTTATGGGGAAAAACACGTTGTTCGCGATTTTGAGAAAAGTACTCTACCGATTTCGTATGAATTAAAATGAGAAATGCAAGACAATTTTTTAACATTCTGTAAACCGTATTATATTATATATATATATATATATATATATATATATATATATATTATATATATATATATATATATATATATATATATATATATATATATATATATAAATATATATATATATATATATATATATATATATATATATATATATATATATATATATATATATATATCGAGGGTGCTCCGCTATAATGTCCTAAGTCCACTTGACCTTGAAAAATAAAAAATCGTCGGATCAACCCCAAATTTTGGATTTATCCATTTCAGGTCATTTGCAGCAAAAAATATTTTTCAAGGTCAAATGGACTTAGGACATTATAGCGGAGCACCCTCGATATATATATATATATAAATATATATATATATATATATATATATATATATATATATATATATATATATATATATATATATATATATATATATATATATATATATATGTTTTACATTTCAAACCTATAGGGTGCATTCATGTTAAAGCCGACGCCATGTTAAATAACTCAATAATATGGGTCGCATATAGGAAATACCTCATTTTACCAGTTTAAAAACACTACGCAATATTTTTGAAAGCATTGCTGATATAAATATATTGAAATAGTATCTCAAGTATGTGAGAAAAAAAAAAACAATTACAAAAAAAATAACCGTTTTTCCCAAAAAATTACGTTAAATGAAGTTTGTCCTATGCCGACGAATGTTATGCACTACTCCATAAGTAAGGTCTTCAAGCGCATTAAATATGACGTCATGTGCATGCACCCTACACCCTCCATTAATTTGACATATTATCATCACTATTAGACTTGTTTTCTTACTAATTAAGCTCGTAGAGTACGAATCTGAGGTCTGTTTTCAATTTCAACCATTATTTGTAAAATTAGCGGGATGAGAAATTGTTCAGCTTCAGAGTATCCTGCGAGCTAGGCATCTTGTCGTACATCAATGCTCAACAAGTTGCCTAACTCACAGGAGACTTCTCTATTTAAATACTTAAATTAGGTTCTTAAGTACTTAAATTATCATTTAAATTTCAAATTTGGTAAGATGTTAGCTCCTCAGATATCAAATTTAGACTGCCTACAGTAAAAATACCATTTTTTTTATGTATTATTATATATTTTTTTAGCTTTGTGAGGGGATTTCATAAATAAGTAAAGAAAGAAACATTATTTCTTTTCTTTTTAGTTCTTAAATTTATTTTCATAAAATACTAAAATTTCATTTATATTATTTATAATTTTTTTAAAAATATTTTCCAAACAATAGCGATATAATTATTTATATTTAAAATCATAATTATAATATTTTATTTATTATTATATAAACTTTCCTAAAATAAATGACAAATTAGAAAAAATACAGTTAAAAAATTGAGATATCTCTATATTTTTTGTGTGAACATATTGACACAAAAATTAAATATATAATTAATTAATTTTAGTAATTATTTTATTTTCTAGAGATCTTAAGGTAAATTTGCTGTACGATTTATGTCTGAAATTAAATAACAAATTTTCATAATATTTTTGTCATACTTACACTATATACTATATAAACTGTACTGATAGCTTATATATAGCTGAGTAAAAAAATTAAATAAATTAGCTTTATATTATATATATTTTTTTTGTAAATAAAGAGTTGTATTTCTTTTAATATTAGTTGTACGAAATTTAAAATTAATGTGACGATCAGGTTTGCGGGTGAAAAATAAAAGGGTAAATATAGGAAATATTATCATACCGTTTTTTTTTTTTTATTACATAACCAATGTATTATTTGTATTGAAATTTCTTACACATGCTTTATTAAGGGACCGTGTATGTTGAAACAGTCTCCGTAAGATTAGCATGCAAAAGAGACTTTTAGTATTTACGTTCTCTCCCTCTGAGTATGATGTAATTATGACTGAAATTTATTATGCTGTAATCAGCATAAAATTTCGCTTTGAGGCCTGTTGATAAAATTTTTATATTATCAATAGATTTTTTTATAATTAATTTCAAATTTTGATAATTTTTTAGTAAAGTTGCATATTTATTTTAGTGGTAACATTTACTGTCGTCAATAAGTCTGCGTACTGTATATCATACCATAGCACTGCTGCACCTTTGTAAGTCAAAAAGTGCAGTAAAAAGTAAGTGAGCAAAGAGCAGTTTTTCAATAGAAGAGATTACCTGCTACCTGACAACACGGGACCCAATTATCTTACGCGTCAATGATTTTGATAACTTGCGAAGTAACAGTCACAGTGAATCAAATTTATTTTAAATGTTAGTTTTATTAAAAATCTTGCATATATTTCTTTTTTGATCGAAGTTATAGCTTCATATTAAAGTAATATATTCAAATAAAAAATATTACATACTACTCATTATTTTTAAATCACGGTAGTTCAAAATATCGCTAGAACTTCGATCAAAAAAGAAATATGTATGATTTTTTATAAAACTAACATCTAAAATAAATTTGATTTACTGTGAAATTACTTCTCGAGTTATCAAAATCGTTGACGCGAAGATAATTGGGTCGTGTTGTCAGGTAGCATTGATCCCTTTTATTTCTCTTTTTTCACTTACTTTTTACTGCAACTTTACTATACCTGAAAATAAATCAAAGTATCAACTTATGAAAATTCTTACTACAGCTATTAATTTTCATTTGCTTAATTGAAAAATTATTATCTTTTTTCCTGCATATCTTTAAAAAAATTTGTTAACGCCGCTCAAAGTGGAATTTTATTTACAATTTAATGCTTTAATTTTCAGTTTCTAGATACAAAATTGACAATTTGACGGCGTAAATACGATTTCCCGTGCTTTGTTTATGGGGATTACCAACATACACGGCCCCTTAAGTAAAAGTCAATAATGACTTGTTATTCATGATTCTCATGTTATTAAACTTCCTAAAAACGCGATCTTAAAATTTTAATTATTATTATGTAACGCGCAGTTGGCAAAAGCCGATTAGCAGCTTATAACCTACGTCACAGCTAAAACTTCACACTCAGCTTAGCGCCAGCTTGAGTTACACTTAATTTTGTTTATAATAATTTTTTAAGTGATTTCATTTTTAATGTATGTATTATGAGTAATACGTACCTGTAGTGCAAACTTCTTTACAGAGAAGTTCTAGTTGCTGAATGTCTGTGAGTTAAATCTTTGCAGTTGTACTTTGAAGTCCTTTTAATTCTAGCTCCAACACTATCAATGCTAAATAACATAATGATGCCTTCGCTTCTAAAGCGAGCATCTACACTCTCCAGTTTTCCAACAAAACGACTATCTACACTATTTACACTCGGCCATAAGCTTAACAATGCAGATGCTCGGTGGCGGAAAGTGTTGATGGTCGGTTTCTCGGAAACCTGGAAAGTGAAGAAGCTCGCTTTTGACGTGGAGGCATCGAGACTACCATTCAATGTTTAATAATATAAACCTATTATAATATCGGTGTATAAACAAAATATGAATTAAAACAAAAGCTATATTTTAAACAAGAGTAATGCACTAAATAAATATATTAAAAAATATATGAAAAAAAGTTAAAAGCTAAAAAAATATTTCCACTGCACAACTACAGCTACTTATTTATATGACACATCATTAAACATCTGAGAAAGGTTGCAATTTACCCTATAAAAAACAGACATATTCTGTTTATATGTTATATTTTCCATGTAGTTTTAAAAATGGTTTTCTAAACTGTGAAATCAGAACCATACTCAAAGCCGACTCCCTCCACACCATGATTTTATTTAAACAACTTATTGTCTTATAAAATTAATTTATGGCAATTTTATTTATTCCAATTTAAATGTGTCCCGTTAATTAATATTAAATCATACTATTTCTATGGTTTCTTCTACAAGCAAAATTAATGATTCTTTTTTCCTTTGTTAAAAAAAGTAAAAAACCTTAAAATTACATGTGGTGTTATGGAAGGAACATTTTCGTTGTTGATCCGTTGCTAAAAATTCTCCTTATGGTTCAATTATACTTGTAATTGGAACGACCGTTAATAAAAAAAGATTTAGTCAAATTTTACTCGCATGGAGCTGCAAAAACGCTAACTAGACTTTCTTCGCTATTATTTCTAGGATCTAAAAAAAAGCATCGGAGAGTGATTTGAAATTAACCCTTAGTTGCAAGAAATGAAATGGAAATATTGGTATTCCAAAATTGCAGTTTCTAATTATTGCTTTTTGTTGTTGGTTGTTGTTGTTGTTGGAAAATGGCATTACTTTTCTGAAGTTTAATCTGACGTTTGTGTAATTAATGCTCAAATAGGGTATAGGGGAACCCTTGCAATGTATTTACCCTCTGAGTGACTTCATGCGCAGAGCTTTGCGAAAAATCATCATTAATTGTGCTTATCTATTTTTAATGTATCTGAATAATGAATAGTGTAATGAATAGTGGTAATTCCTAAAAATAAAGAATTTTTGGAACTTTCAAAACTTATAACAGTATAACAACAACAGGAAAATGTTTCGTACTAAAATTTACTGTTCTTTAAAGAACAGTATGTCAGATATGTATATTGTTAAAAAATATAAATTGAAAAAAATCTCTTTCTTTAATAAACATGATTTCAAAAATATTTTAATTTATAAACTATATGAATTGTTAAAATCACAAGAAATATTATCTAGTGATTGAAAAATTAAATTTATTTATTTTTACAATTCATATGTAAAAGTATGAAAAAAAAAACATTGGTTGATTAAAATAATAAAAAGAAAACTTTTGTTATTTAAAAATTTCCACAAATCAAACTTTAATAATTCAATTAAATGTTTAAAAATGTTTTCCTCTAGAAATGATAATTTTAATTAATTTTATTTTGTTTAAATCGAGCATGTTAGTTGTTATACTATTTATAAAAAAAAGTGTTAAACCTATTTGGCCACAACATATTAATTAAAATTTAATTTTCTTTGCAAAACTTTTATTAATGAATTTCTCGCTCTAAAAATTTAAATTTTGATAACGTGACCCAAAGATTTAAATTACTAAAATTATTTGCCTTTAATTATATATTTTATTTCAGCAAATACTATTTTTAGTATGTAATACTGTACTGTAATACTCGTACTGTAATACTCGTGCTGTCCTTTAGGACGTGACATGCTTACATTAATAAAAAATATGTTATTTATTAATTTTTGAATTTTTTACTTCTCAAGAAGGATTGTTGAAATAAAAGCTTTTCTTTTACATTACGCAAAAAGTTTTTTTATTTAAAGGTAAAAAAAATACAACAAATTAATATTGAAAATTTATTTTAGTAATTTAAAATTTAACTTAATACTTTTATACCAAAGAAATTTACCACTCATTTACTCATTAATAAAATAATTATTATTTACATAAATTAATAAAAATGTTTCTAATATTTTTTTGCAAATTAATAATTTTTTTTATGACTTACAACTATAAAATCTTCTAACTTTTCGTACTTATTAAAATTATTTGTAAAACATATAAATATAAGTATTGAAACAATAAACATACATATCAACAAAAGCAAATTACATATATACAATAATTCTACAGTAATTTTATATAAGTTTTTAATTAAACATTTTATTTTTTATTTTTCCTTTTAGTGACATTATTTTCTATGCCAGTACTGTATGCTAAATTATCCTTACAGTGTGAACATGAAGTAGCAGCTTGAGTTCTTGAATACTTATTTGCATTTCTTGATCCAGGAGGAGCATACCATTGCTCCCGCATATCCCATGTTTTAACTGTTACAGATTGTCCCTTCTTTTTGTATTCAGTTAAAATATTACCTATATGAAAAGCTCCTTTTTGTGCAGCGCAACTAGAGTCATGTGTTTTATCCGTTAAATACCCCGTTGAAAGATCCACTATATATTCCTTTTTTGGATTATTAGGATGTATAAAATCATAACCATTGACTGACGCAGTAATTGGAATAGCTTCCGTTGCTTCATAGCAACCAGTACTAATATTCATTTTCCACTTTTGTCTAACCGCTAGTGGATTTTTTCCTGAACTCGTAATAAATTTTAACTTTTCTCCGTTACTTAAAGTAACGTCAAAGATTCCAATCATGAATTGAGATTTTGGCTTTTCATGATCAATTCCAAATATAGGTGTAGTATTTGAATGTTCAATTTTTTTTCTATTATGTTTTGGTTCAGACTTCTCAACTTCGTCTGCATAATCATTTAATATAGAATAAAGTTGTTTTAGTGCATTTTTTTGTTTGTTTCCACCAACAGTTATTCTAATGTTATTATCTTGATACAATCCGCCATCTTTAATGACATAAGAATATATATTTTTGTCTGAAGTATTACCAAATCTGTTGTTAAATGAGCTCTCTCCAGCTCGTTTTTCATCGTCAGAGTATAGTTTTTTGTTATCATTGATATAATCACGTGTTCTTGTAGTAATGTCCTTTAAGTTTTTTGCAGTTAGAAGGGTGCCATGAGTAACATCATTTTGTAATGCAAATTCACTCCAAGGTGTTTTAACACTATTTCCATCAATGACTTCATGCACGTATATTGTATTGCCTTCTGATTTTACAGTTACAGCATGACCAACTTCATTTTCTTTACCTTTAATAAAGAAAGTAGCGCGATCTGAATTTTGATGTGATAAATAATCAGAAAGTGATTTTTCATCACAATTTTCAAAAGTTCTCTTACAAGTTTTTAGGTTTAGGTTTTTAAGCATTCTAGTTGCATCCTGAATTGAAACTCCTTCAGGTAGTGCCACAAACCCTGTAGCTCCAGAAATAGAGGAAACATCGACACCAAACATTTGTGCAAAACTTTTAAAAACACAATTGCTGTTTGACTTGTCAATAAGGTAACGCTTTTCGCATGCATACATAGCCAGCTGAAGTCTGTCTAGTAGTAGGTCAGAATTTTTGCTACCTTGACGTTTTAGTTCTTCACATTTTTGTAGATACGCCCTTAAAAATTCTTCATCTGATGCATTTTTATCAATATCTAAAAATTCATGGGCATCGTCAGTAATGGGTTTTCCATCAACGTACAGTTCATCATTAATAGGGATAACTTTATTTACTAATATACTTGTTGCTGTGTTAATACCTAAGCTTCCCCAAGAATTAGTTGTACTCTCTAGTCTCGAGCATATAGCATTTGCTATCATTTGACTTAGTTCTTTGATTATTAGGTCTTCATTATTTTCCTGTTGTCCTTCGAGAGAGGCTAATTTATAGTTTAATTTATTATTAAATGCCCCAAATGCATCAACGAACTCTAAACTTTTGTAAACATTCATAAATGATTCACAGACGATTGGTAAGAAACAACTTAATTTACTTCCTAATTGCTTTACCACACCAATGCTAATCTTTTGTGTTACATCAAGAAATACACATTTTTCCTTACCATACAACAATTCTTGGCACACTTTTAATATTTCTTCTCTTTTTATTGTACGTAGCTTTTCTCTATTAAGACAACTTGAAAGGTTTTTTTCAACTTGTGTGGCAATTTTATCTTTGCATTGATCGAACAGCAGCTTTGAACAATTGTTTACAACCTTTTCCATAATAACAGCACAAACTGCAGATTTTAGAGCATCTCGACCTATTGTATACATTGCTTGCTTAAAAATATTCAGCTTAGATATATTATTAAATCTTAGTTTATTCGTATTTGAAGCAAAAATTGCTGCTTTTTTCATCTTGTCTAAACAAGTTATCATATATTCTAGAATAGTTGTTAATTTCTCTACTATATATTTAAATTTGCTACAATTTTTTAAAGCCGACTGCAGTTTTCTACATACATTTATTGCTTTTTGGAGCACTTTTTGACAAGTTAGAACGGCACTTATTCCACATGTAATTGCACTGACTCCAAAACTAATAACTTTTGTTTTTATATAATCTTTTGCATTGAACTCTTCACTGTTTCGTTTTACAAATTCAATTACGATGTCTACAATACCTTCTGTAATTAAAACATTTGCAATGCCACAGCTGACAACGAATATTGGTGGAAATGCAATTCCTGCTAACAAAACAGCAACTCCTGATGCAACGAGAGCAAGTGAAGATCGAATTAACGTTAATGGTATGTCTGTAACTTCATTTACAGCATAGCAATAATTTAATCCTGTAGCTTCTAATTCTTCGATTTCTCTGGAAGCTGTAAAAGCTTTTTTACTTTCATCATTTTTTGACTGCATGTTTATAGGGATTTCTGATTCTCTACTATTAGATGTTGATGGTAACACATTCGCTGATGTTAAAGCAAATGTCTGAGAGACGATGCTACTTACAGCTATGCCACTACTTAAAAAAATGTTTGAGTCATTTTGAGTTGATAATTCTGGTTCTAATGTTTGGACCTCATTTTGTTCAGCTGTACTGCTTTTATTATTATCTTGTTCAGATGTTCCTATTTCATCTGTATCATTATTTTGGGATATCAAGTCAGTAATTTCTTGTTTATTAATTTTTACTTTTGCAGCTATTGTATATCCCTTGGAATTGTCTGCTTTTTTAAATTGTTCAAATATTGACTTTAAATACTGAAATTGTTTCTGTAGGCATAAATATCTTATTTCAATTTGCCTTGTCATTTCATTGACACAGGTTGACTCATTCGTTACAAGAATTCTTTGAAAATCATCTGCATTTTCAAAAAAATTGTTCTTTAGATAATCAAGTTCAATCAATAATGACGACTTTGAACTTTCTAATAGTTCTAATAATTCATCCACTTTTGTAACATTCGCGTCCCCCTCATAGAACCCAAAAGAGACAATTTTCTTAAGAGCTTTCATTATTCTATGAAAGAGGACTGGATTTTTTTCTAATGCTATTTCAAACTGTTTAAGAGGCAATGCACTTAACACAGTAGAGTTTTTACATATTTTGGTTGCATGAGTCAATGACATTAGAGCTTTATCTAACTTATTATTTGCTATGTAGTACTCTGCTTGTTGTAAGCAGTAGTATGGATTTTTATTAATCACACCTTCTTTGCAGTAATATTCTTCACTCAAGAATTTTTTAAATATATTTTGTACTTCATTATCAGAATAAATTTTGTTATCCATCTTTTGTTTCTCTAGCCAAAAAGCCCAACGTTCTTTTAGATCTAACAAATAATGATGATACTCCGAATCTGAGCCGAATTCACTTACTTGTTGTAAGTATAATTCAGAGAATTTGTCAAACAGTGAATCTAAAATTTTTAATTCGTTAAGTTTGGTATTCAATAAAAATTGAATTTGTATCGTTTCATTATTTTCCATTTTCCATTTTACGTCATCCGCTCTAAATATACCTTGCTTAATTGTGGTTATGCCTAATGTTTTTGCTTCAGAGTCTCTTATTATCATTTGAGCACTTCCTTTCATACCTTGCCTGGATGTCCTGTAGTACGCTTGATCTTTTACTCGTTCATTTCCAGGAAGAAATGATACGCACACGTGTAGTCCTCCATGTGCTTCAAGTATAGAGGAAGTTTTGAAATCTGCTCCTCTTCCTGCTATGTTGGTGGCAATTATGATTGTTCCAGAGTTAACTTCATCATGAGTTACAGCACTGAAGCTCTCGTCTTTGTATAATTTTATCTCAATATCAATGCCAAATATGTCATTATTTAAGAAATTTTCAAAATAATGAGATAATGAATCTGCATCTGCAATTGTCTTGCAAATAATGAGGACTGCTCTTCCTTGGTCAATTCTGAGTATTGCATCACTTGCTACTTCGTGGCACCAATCATCATCTGGCACGACTTTGCAATCATGTTCATTGAATATCTTTGTTTTAAAAGTTGGGATAAAAGCAAAGTTAACATTATACACAGAAGTTAGAAAAGTTTGCTCTGCTTGAGACCCAAGTGTTCCTGTAACACCAATAATATTTGTTTCATATTTTTGTACATATGCAATATTCGAAATGCAACTACTGGTCAATGTTTCACTGGTGATTCTAATGTTATGTTTAATTTGCAGAAATTGGTGTAGCCCTGAATGCCAAACTGTATTTTTTAACGTCATGCCAGTGTTCATTGCATCTACTGGAGTAATTTGTTTTTCATTTTTTCCTTCTTCTACAATATACATTTCATTTTCATGACATGAATATTTAGCGTATATTGCGTTCTTTATCCATTTTTTCAGTGCTGATTTAGCGTAGGATAAAATGTGTTCAGGTAAAAAAGAGAACATATCTAAAGTCACGTTGTCCATTAATTTTTTATACAGATGATCATAAGGTAATTTATGAATGCGTTCTTCGTGATGAACAATTTCATCCTCCATTTCTTTGAGTGTTATATTTCCTAAATTATAATTATTTGAGAGTGCTGTTATTTCTTCCTGTAATTCGTTTTGAAATTCTTGCTGTATAGAATATTCAGCTTTGTGAAGCTCCTGCCAAATTTTAATATAAACGTACCGCAGATAATCCATCCCTGGAAAGTGAGAAGCTAGTTTGGCAATATGGTTCGCATTATCAATCAACATGCTGTCAACTTCATCTACTATTAAGAAGCAGAATTTTCTTGATCCTTTTGTATTTAATGACTCAAAAGTATTTCTTAGATGATCAAATTGAAACATTGACATTGTTCCATACACAATTTGGCTATAATAGCACTTTCTAGGACCAGAACGATATGTTTTATCATCATTGTTCGTAGATGCAGATATGTTACATAGCGTGTACAGTTCTAGTTTAGATTTTAATCCTTCTTCAGCTAAAACAGCGTTGCTTGTTACAATATCAATACTCGAGCATCCTTTCCATATTTTGATAATTGCAAGAAGAGCAATAAGAGTGGTTTTTCCCTCACCTGTTTGAACTTGGCTGAAATTGATATATGGTAGCGTTGGATCAAGCAATATTAATAAAGCAATAATTTGTGGAAGTCGAAGTTTTTCTTCTTTGTTATTTTTTGCCCTGGTAATTAACTCATTTCCACGGTCCAGTATTGCTATCATCTCTTCTATATCAGTACTCATGCTTAGATTACTCTTTATCCACATTTTAATGTCCCTTTCATTTTTACTTTTCCACTTCTTGTATATATTTTTTATCTTTTGTACCTTGCTTTCAATATTTTTTATTTCTTCAGAATTCAAAGCGGTCAGTGCAGTTCCTCCAATACTAATTTTTAATTCCGACATTATTTCTCCATATGTTTTTATGGCCAAATTTGTATCAATGTCATCATTTTCTTCATTACAAACTGTATCAACCATCTGTAAATCTTGTCTGGATGTTGCAGTGCTTGTTTTTGTTGCTTCAAAAGAACTAATATTTTCATCACTAAAAATTTCATGTTTATTGTTTAACGATTCTTTGCTTAATGTAGAAGCTTCTTCTATACCTACTTCGTTTATAATGCACTCACAATCTAGTTCATCTTGATGACTTTTCTCGTTAGTAATTTTAGTTTCATTACTTTCATTCAAAACTTTGTTGCAAAAAAATCTGATATATTCTACATTCACTTGCAGTACTTGGATAAGAGAACATTCTATTTCTTGTTTAATATCAAAGTTCTTGCATATAGCTAATAGTTTTAAAGTACTTACAACTATTGCCATGTATTCAGGAAACTTTTGATAAACATCTGGCATTAAAGAATTGTCTTTTTCTGTATCTAAATTGTCAAATTTTTGTTTGGATAAATAAATTAATTCTTCTACTTTTGGATCAGTGAGAATTTTTTCTCTAGTGGATTTGAGTTTATCCCAAATGTTGGTTGCTTCGATTTCAGAGTTATCATCATCTTCATAATCAAAAATTTTCTTGCATTCTTGTGTATAGTTTTCAAAAATTGGTAACATTTCTTCAAACTCATTACAACTTTTAAGAAATATATTTATCTCCTTTCTAAACGTTTCCAAATCTGGTTTTTGTTCTAGACTTCTTACTAATTTTAAAATTTGATCAATATAAGTTGCTCGAATTTTTAACTTCAGCTCTTCTTTGTATGTTAATATGTCTTCTTCCTCTTTTTCTGTGAATTCAAAATTTTCTAACAAATTTGCTTTTGAGGTATTAAGATATTGAGCTACATTCTGTAATGCATTCAACAATTGCGCATCGAAGCAATTTACTGTTCCAAACCTTAAACAGTGTTGAAAGTAACGCTTTGTTTTATCATCTGCAGAGAAGTCATTTAGTATATCATGAATTGAATCAGAGGACTGTAGTATGTTCTCGTGTCGAATGTACAAAATTTCTAATGTACCAGCAGTACTGTTCAATACAATTAATCTTTTTTTGTTATTATAATCAACTAAAATGAACAGATTTTTTTTTTCATAACTGAAGGTCCTGAGTAATTTTTGCAATTCATGCTCATTTTGAGCAAATGCAAAATAAGCACTGAACATTAGTCCATTATTTGTAAGAAGATACTCGGCAATTAATTTATAAATCTCAATGCTGTATTCCTTGTCTCCTGTTATAATATCTAATTGATTTAAAAAATAATTGATATCTTGTTTAGTATATTCATAATTGAAGGTACAGCTTTTTTCTTCTAAAATATCGTTTGCAAATTTTGCTTTTTTACGATTCATTTTTGCTCTTTACCTTTGTGGCATAGAAGTAACAATGTGGAACTGTTACAAACGATGATGAAATCAGAAGTTACCTGTAAAAAAAGTTAAAACACAAATAAATAAATAAATTTATTTAAATTTTAAAAAAAGTCTTACTTTTAAGGCTTGAGTATAATATTTCTTAGTTAAGATGTTTTTTTAATAAATATATATGTTACAAAGAAACTATATTTTATATTAAGCTCTAGGTCTTTAATAATATTAATTAATAAATTTTAGAAAATAAAGTGCAATTAGCTTAGCAAATTTGCACAAAAGAAAGTTTATTTAAAATTGGGCAAAATATGGAATGCATATAAGCATTTTAACAATTAAATTTAAATTTACTTAAATTTAGAAAACAAGTGTGCAACGAAATAGTCAGGTCCTTTTTATTTTAGATTGTAATAATACTAATAATTTAAAATACTTTTATGTATGTTATATCTCAAATTAAACTTTATTGCAATAATATGTAATGTTAAATCAATTGAATATTGATGAGTCTCCTGTTTGTTAAAATGATATTTTTGTTCGTAAAATAAATACGTTTTGCATAAATTAATGTCATTTTTGTATATAATTCACCTCAAAATACTAGAAAAAACTATAAAACCATAGAATGCAAAAATGAATTGGCAACACTGTAGCAAATGTGCACGCGCACGCGCGCCGAGAAAGGATAGACGATATCCAAGATAGGATATTGAATTTCAATCAAAGTACAGCAGCACAGAAACGTTGAAACCTTGGATATATTTATTTGTACCTAACATCCCAAAGTTATTAAATCATTTATCACTAACATCGTACATACAGATTAAGTTAAATAATAATAATTGAGCTCCCCAATGCAATCAGATCAGCATAGGGCAATCCTTTTTCAGCTAAGAGGTCACACTTCTTTTGAACTCAAACACCAGATAGTGCATCTATAGTTTTTTTAGCACTTAAATGCTTTGAAATAATTGATGATTAATTGTTAGATATTGATATTGGAAAGACAAATTTATTATTTAAAAGTAATATATTGATCTTTTCTTTGTAAGAATTTCATACAAACTACAAATTAAAATATGAGGAATAATTCAATTATAAAAGTGTTGTTTTATAACATAATTCAGCAAAAGCTGACTATATATGAGCAGTGAATGATGTTGGAAGGGAAGGAGTCTCGGTAGCGTAATGGTTAACGCAGTGGTCTGGGAAACCAAAGATCCGGGTTCGAGTCCGGTCGAGCCGAATTCCTTTTCAATGTTAGTTTACTGCTTATATAACACGGTGTAACAAGAAATAAGTCAAACCCTTTCTTAATTCATTATTTTCAGAAAAGTGTGATACAATTTATGTAACTTTCATAATTAAGTATTAATAAAGTATGAAAGTATTTTAATTTTATTGCTCCAAATGCATCTCTCTACACTCTTAGCTACAAATCCAAATTAGCTGTTTTATATTTACTCACTGTATAAAACCACCAGAAGAGAACAAAAAAAATTTTAGTTCGTACAAATATTTATAATGAGATAAAAATAAAGGGCAAAATATTGCTACTATAGATTTTTTTATATATTTTGAGGGATCATAAACAGTGTTGCAGATTATTCCAAAAAGACCACTATTTGCAATTATTTTGTAACGGAAAAACAATTTTTGAAACAAAAAAGCATTTTGCAACTATTGCGGAAAAATAATACAATTTTCATAAATTAATAAATACATTTAAAATGCGCTTTAGAAAAAATTAAAATAGTTTTGATATCGTAATACCTCCGAAACTATATATGTATTTTTTTTAATTTGTAGCTATGTAGAAAATAAGACAAATTGTATTAAAAATTCGCCATGTTTTTATCAACTTATACCTTGTATAAACTACTTTTCAAAGCAAATATATTCAACTGTTTATGATAAAATATCCTATTTACCAACTAAATCGTCAGAATAGAAATTATATTATTTAGTATGTTCATCAAAATAGTAACAACGTATTAATGCAATAAATTTATGTTACATGTTTTTCTACTAGAAAATTTTGAAACATATAATTTTTTTTCTTGAACGATTAATAATCCTAATTATATGTTAAAATATCGAACGCGCAGGATGTTTAGGACGTATCAGAGAAATGTTTTTTTCGTAAACTTTGAAGTTTTGAACATCATATCACAGCAACGAAAAGATTGAAAAATATTTAATGCCTATCACCTAAAAGCCTGTTTAGTTGGCAATGTATGAGCATAGTTTCAGATTTTTCATGTTATTTATAAGCTCGCAAAAAATTAATTAGTAACTGAGAGTGCCTTTTTATCTCAGAATTTTCAGAGGTATGCCAACTTAAGCTGACATATCTACGTTATCCATAATACAAAAAAATTTCAAACTGATTTTTTATAGTGTATAAACATCCCTAGTAAACGCTACAATACCGAAAAAAAAATTGCAAAAATTTGCACTTGCCAAAAATTAGCAAAATCTAAAACTCAATGTATCTCCAGATTTAATAGCGTGATCCAATTGAAACTTAAACTACAAACGTGTTCTAGTGTTTTTTTAACAGTGCTGATATAAAACTTAATTATTTTGTTTTAGTTAACGAGAAATGAATTCTTTTTTAAATTTTGTGTTAGGCGGGTTGCCTACTTCATGCTTCATCAGACACTAAAAAATTTGTAAGTCTCCGTAAAATCAAAAATCGCTAATTTTTTCACAAGCATTGTTAAAAAAACACTAAAATACGTTTGCAGTTTAAGTTTTGATTGGATCACGCCAGTAAATCTGGAGATACATTGAGTTTAGGATTTTGCTAATTTTTGGCAAGTGCAAATTTTTGCAATTTTTTTCCGGTATTGTATCGTGTACTAGGGATGTTTATACACAATAAAAAATCAGTTTGAAATTTTTTGTATTATGGATAACGTAGATAAGTCAGCTTAAGTTGGCATACCTCTGAAAATTCCGAGATAAAAAGGCACTCTCAGTTACTAATTAATTTTTTGCGAGCTTATAAATAACATGAAAAATCTGAAACTATGCTCATACATTGCCAACTAAACAGGCTTTTAGATGATAGGCATTAAATATTTTTCAATTTTTTCGTTGCTGCGATATGATGTTCAAAACTTCAAAGTTTACGAAAAAAAACATTTCTCTGATACGTCCTAAACATCCTGCGTGATCGATATGTAGAGTCTTAAATTAGATTTTATACACAAGGTATTTTTAACACCAATAAACTAGACAAACTTGAGCACCAAACACTAGATTACAGGTTCCTTTTTTAAAAAAATCAAAACACTTAGAAATACTTATTAAATAATATTTATTTAAGGAAACAAGTTCCAGCAGAGTATTCAATATTTACTACAATAAAACTAATACAATGAGACAAAAAAGAAATTCACATTTATGCTACTTTTTAATTTATTAAATATAATTATTATGTACACTTACAACTGTCGTGCATCATTAATAAAATTTTAATGGGTGCTACTTCAGTTAAAGAGCTACTTGGGAGGTGTATAGTCATTTTGTTGTAAAACGTGCAAGCGGAGACGTTATCTTTTGACAAGTTTTATGGTCCAGACATATCGCACACAGCACAGATTGAGATATCAAACATATAATAAATGCTTTTTATATACATATACCAAAGGAAAATGCATGTATAATATCCATATCTTAAAAAATGCTCCTTTATATTTAAAACAATTTTTGAAATTCAAATTTTATTTGAAGTAAAGACGATGGCCATTACGCCGAAAAACGGTTGGCGTTTCTTTTGCTTTTTAATTGTTGAAATCGTTCAAAAAAGTTCGCAGGAACTGAAGAATTTTTTTCAACTGCCGAATTTTTAACATAATCTGTATTTTCTCCAACAGAGCTGTTTAAAAAATTATGCTGTTGAAAAAAATTCTTCAGTTGCTGCGAACTTGTTTGAACGATTTCAACAATTAAAAAGCAAAAGAAACGCGAACCGTCTTTCGGCGTAATGGCCACCGTCTTTACATCAAATAAAATTTGAATTTCAAAAATTATTTTAAATATGAAGGAGCATTTTTTAAGAAGTTTTATATGCATCAATATTACTTATTTTTCCTAAAGAATTTTTTAAGACAAAAAAAAACAGCATGCAAGTTGTCTATTCTAAACGTATAACATACATTTACATTCCATAATTTTATGTAAAATATACGTATATCAGTATACCAAATAAATACAAATATTATATATATTTGAAAATTATATGCATATATATAGTATATATGATAGATGAAATCTATATGTATATTATCTCATAGTGTGCTGTGTGAGATATAGATATCATATCGCAGATTGAGCTCATAATTGTGTACTATATATTGTTATCAATTGTTAGTAGGTTTATATCCAAAATGTTCAAATATTGATTCAACACCACTAATATTTTTCCTTAAAATATTTATTAATTAATAATATAAATATCATTAAATTGATTTTTTAAATATATTTATATTACTTTAGGAGAATGATATAAATTTCTATCTTTTGTAACTATTTATTAAGTATTAAATTTTTGGTTTTTAGTTTATTCCACTTCCTATGTTTGGAATAGCAAGTTGCTTTGACAAAATCTGAACTCCTTTTTCTTTGATACATGTCACTTTTACTTTGTTTTCAATATTTGCATTTATTGCGTTGGCTTTAAGATTTAAAATAATGTTTTCTATTTTTTCAATGCTTTCTTGAACAACAGAGACACATTCGTTAAACCTTTGATCGTTTTTAATGTTAAATCCTTCTTGAAAACAAGTTTTACTACTTTTAAAATGATTCAAAGATTTTTCGAAATGTTCAATTTTCTTCCTATAATTCCGTTCTGAGTTTGCTTGGTCTAAGATTTTACACGCAATTAACTGCTCTTCTATTCCAGAATTAAACTCTTTGTTACCCGAAATTTTAAGTGAAACTATGCTATGCCATTCCATACAATTTTTACATTCTTCCAATAAATTTTTTAGGATAATGGAAGCTTTTTCACAGTTATCATTTTCTTCTTCTTTCCAGGCTTCTTCCCACAACTGTGAAAACTTTTTCTCATTTTCTTTATTTATTTTATTTTGTAGAGCTTTTATTTCAATTTCAAATCTTGTATTCATCTCAATGATATGAGAGTTTGCTATTGCATTTTGGTACTGCTTTAATGCTTCAGTTAGCTTGCCTTCGTTCTTTAATGTAACTGCTTGCATTGCAAAGTTAGCAGCATCTCTATTATCTAAATAAATGTGTTCAATATCTGAACCATTTGCACATAAAAAGTAACTTTTTTCGAACCATTCAGCTGCTAGTGTGTAACTCTCTTGCACCATTAATACTTCACCTTTTTCATTACATTTATTTGCTGCTTTTTCTTTTGTAATTCCTAAATGTTCACCTGTATTTTCATCAAAATAGTGAACATGTTGAAATTTTTCAATTCCTAGTTCTTCACAAAACCCTATTCTTGTGATTCCATTTTCAGTTTTGTATGTCATAACGTTTTCCTTAATCTCCATCCACGGTTGCACAAAGTTCAAGAATTCTGTTAGTGTAAAACTGTTGAACTTACAATCTTCATTATGTATATGTAATAAATCTGCCGAATCAACAATTTCATTCAATACTGGGCATTCAATGTAGAGCCTTTGAAGAATATATGCAATGAGTTCTGTGTCGTCCATTTGATTGTCTTGATATTTAGTTCTGAAAACCAAAACATGTATTACAGCCTAAATTTTTTTTTTTATCTGAAAATACATTAAATTAGGATTTTTTTAAATATAATTCTTGTGTCTTTATTTTTTTTATTTCACCAATTAACAAGCCTGATTTGCCTAAAAAATTTGCACATTTTAAAAACCTCTTTGGTAACGAATATACTTTTATTTTAATTTAAATTAGCATTTTCTTATTTCCGAATTTATGCTCCTTTTTTATATTAAATTCTTAACTTTTATAGTTTTTTGATACACCAAACACAATATGACTTATGCTTTGAAAATAATAAAGAAAAAGTTCTTAGGTGTAGTGTATTTAAGAGTTTTTATAAAGGGGCAATTAATATATATAGGGAAATAACTTATTTAACTATGTATTGATTATAATTTTATATTGTGCAATCTAGTTTTTTAAGAATAGACTGCCCTTTACGGCAATATTTGATATTTTCAATGGCCTTGATTAAACCATTAGACTTGAAGAGAACATAAGCATTTATATCACAAAACACTTGATGGAACTTACATATTTAACTTTAGTTTGTCTCAAATCCCAACTGTAGCTCCGTAGCAGTGATCAAAAAGTTTTAATTTATGCTACCCGCACATAACCATTAAGCTGTAAATTACTTGTTGTATTTAAAAAGTATTTAGGAATATTTTTTTGTAAATATAAATAACAAATGTTAGCTTAATTAAGTTAATTAGTTAATTAATTAAGTGATAGTATGTTAATTTGACACATTAGTATAATCTATTAACTTTATTTTCAAATTGTAGGTATAAACATAAAATAACTACTTTTTCTGTCATAACTTATAAAAATTGTAATATCTATCTGTGCTATTTATAAATCTTGCTCAATTTATTATATTTTATCCACTTAAATTAGTAACTATAGTTGGATATATATAAAGTGAATCTTTTATTTTTAACATTGTACATTAAATAATACACAAAAATTTCATTTCAACTGCGTGATTTTATAATCTGTCGTTAGTATTACACTGTTTTTTAGGGTGGGTGCGGGTGTTAGATTTTGAAATTCTTTTTTTTGTTACAAATGAGAGGGTACACATTATGTGGGGACAGCTTGTTTTGTCACTGTCAGGCAGACATGGGCATGAGCGTCTTGTTTGAGCGACGCTCACGTGAGGGCGCTCAAAAATTGTGAGCGGAGCGGGAGCGTCAATCAATTAATAAAGTCGCGAGCGTGATCGTGAGTGCGATCAAAATATTGTGAGCAGAGCGACTCGATCATAGCTCAATATTTATCTACTTTTTTTTACAGCTTGTAAAGACGAAAGTTGCTCTTTATATATATAAAAAAAAAAAAAAAAAGACAAAACAATACAAGTAACTGCATTTTTTTTATATACAGTATATATATATCCTTCTTTTTTAAAATTTGTGTATTCTTGGAAAACCATACGAAAGATTAAGCATCAGACTGAAAAGGATTAGGAATATTTTTGGTAGAAAGCAGACAGGAAGCATTCTTTCCCTCTCTGTACAAAACATTTCAATACATCAATTGATGCCGTTGGCGCCGCGTAGAGATGCGAATGTTGCAGGTGTTGCAATTAAGCGTTTTACCTGCAACCTCGGACTTCGCATTGAATAGCTTTTCAATGTCAACTTTTAAAGAATTTCAAAAGGGAACAGAAGGGTTAAAAAAATCACCTGAATTTTATCTCTTCTCAATATTTAAATGAAATGTAAAAAAAAAAAAAAAAAAAAAAAGAGAGGGAAAAGGGGGTGGTTAGTTATTTTATTTTATTATTATTTTTTTTTTTTACCTTCTTCTTTGCAAACAGCACCACTTCAGTCAAAGGTGAAGTGTCCTAGTGGTCAGTTCGAAACATTTTATTTTGTTACATTGCAAATTTTAGTATATAGTATATCACGTTGCAATATTTTATGTAATATTAAAGTGCCTCTTCATTTTAATTTGCTTTCCAAATTAACTTTATGGGATATTTCTATTAATAAGTGTTGTTGATTTTGTGAAAATGAAGCACAAGACGATCAGGTATTTAGTAATCTCTGCTTATATAGCAAGAGGTTTAAAAAAAGGTGCATGAAAGTATATTTAATCGGGCATCATCGCATTAAAGGCAACAGCTGGGATGAGTGTGTACGTATAAATTTTTCTATAAATATATATATTCTTTTACATATATATATATTATATATATATATATATATATATATATATATATATATATATATATATATATATATATATATATATATATATATATATATATATACGGAGCGAAAGAAGAGCCCGCTCCTATTTTGCAAGATCGAGAGCGTGAGCACGCTCATAAGCAAATTTGCGAGCGCGAAGCGCGAGCACGCTCATAATCGTGATCGCGAGCGCAGAGCGCGAGCGAGCTCATTTTAAAAGAGCGCTGGCCATGTCTGCTGTCAGGTAACTTTATTGACATCTCCGTTTTATCTCGCACTGTAGAAATTAGAGCTTTACCTTTTAACCAAGCTTAAATAAAACTCGGTTCAACATTTTTGAGCATTCAATTTTGAAAAGTAAAAAGAAAAAGGATTCTAAGATTTTTCGCGTTGTCAGCTAAAAAATTAGCCAGTTCAAGTTGAGACCGTTAAATAGTCGTCAAATAAAAATCAGTACAAAAACGTTTTGTATGATTATCAAGATGCTACGAGGGTTTGACAAGATGCCCTTTGCCACACATCTCATACAACAGTAATAAGTAATGTTTATTGTGCTGCAGGCATTATTGTTTAAACTCAATTGCAAATAATAATTAAATAATTTAAAAAAATTAACAAATAAATTAAGAAAAAAACTATATATTGGCGAAATCGGTATATTTTATAATATATAACTTTAAGTTTGAATATAACAAAATACATAAAAGTTCTATTAGATATCAATTAATGGGCAATATAGTACCAGGCAAATTTAAAATATTTTAGCATACTAGAACCTTTTAAAATAAAACCAAGCATTTATGGTAATTTTAATATACGCAATTATTATTGAAATAAAAATACTTATTTTTTAATAAGCTTTTGTAAGTGGGCTCAAAGAACTCGTTTTTGAGCTTTAATTCGTTCCTCAATTTTTCGAGTTTTAGCCTGATTTTTAGCTTTGGCTTGTTTTTTGTATTTTATAGATTGATTTTAAGTTGAAGCAGAGTTTTGAGTCAAACTGGTCTAAAAGGTTTTAACTTATAGGTCTGATATATTTACGAGTTTTTTGGCTCTATTAGAAATTGTTTTACATAGAAGCACATTCTGATCTTGCAGTAATAAGATGATTGTAATTCCACAAATACCCAAATTGTTGCGGGTGGCGGGAGAGTTTTAGGCCAACCCTATAAGCAAATAATAAAATGCACTGAGTGAAGTTACAACCTAACTTTCTCTTTTTATTAAACAGTATTTAATTTCTAACAATAATTTCCAAGCATGCTTTGAGAATAACATATTCATATGTAGCTTACCTTAATGCGAGTAATATATTCCAAAGTCAGTTCATTTTCTTATTGTTTTCAAGAATATTTTTGATGATTTTGAGGAGCACATGGTCTACTGTATTACTGTTTTACGAATGGAAGTTATCGGATAAAAAAATCTTAAAACTTTTATATAGCTTAAAACACTTAAATACATATATACGTATATACATATATACGTATACCTCATTTAAATTTCTCCGAAATTGGTGGAGTAGTTTTCACAAAAATCTCAAATTACGTGTTTTTTTTCCATGCGCGTAATGTTAAATTAAGGGACCCGTAGCTTTCCCCGCGACACCCCACACGCGAAACCGATAAGCTCCTATAAGAGGTACAGGAAAGTGACAGTTTTTTTTCTCGATCTTTTAATTATTTTTACTAACTATGTTAACTGAAATTTATTAACCTTATTATTATATTTATTGAATTTAAATGATAGTTCAGTTGATAGAATTTTTTAAAATAAACTAAACAAATATGTTGCTTAAAATTTACTAACAAGACTTGCGAGATTAAAAACAATAAAATTACATAGTTAAAAGAAACTACAGTTTTTTATCGCTTATAAATAACGTTGTTAAAAAAGTAACTAACCCCCGTAAGCTGCGACACTAACTAACTAGTTAAACCGTAGTTAAGTTGTTATTTTGATTGTTGCAACAATTACAAAAAGATAGCTAATGTTTAACTAGAGGTTGCAGCTTACAGCCCTTAGTTAAATTTTACAAAAGAAATATCAGAAGATCAACGATACATTCACTAAATTACGCTCAATTAACTCAAGTTGGTAACTATTTTTTCGTGGCAGAAACATGTATATTCACGCAATGTGCATAGTTTACAGTAGTTTTACGCTCTCTCGTTGGGTTACATTAACATTCTGGTAAAATTGATTACCAGTTTGAAAGACCCCATTTCGTTTTTATTTATTAAATATAGTTCATTTTGTTTTATGTGGTCTATGGCTTTAAATAAATTACTAATTAGTAACTGGAGAAATTCACCAACTTTTACAGTGACTACTTGAAACTGCTTCATATCACGTTCTCTGTCAATTCATTGTATTGTTTCATGGAGCAGTAAATCAAGCATTATTAAAGACTAATTCTTATATTGATGATAACAAAATAATATTAAATTGTTACTTACTTTTTAAAATATAACTTTATAATTTAGTTGCTGTCGTAAGAAATCCTAGTATGTTGAAATATTCTTGTAGAATTCATATCAGCCTAACAGTATCAATCTCTCTGAAACAAAAAAATATATATATTATAAAATTATGTTATGTTTCTATTATATTTGCGAAAATTAAAATTAGTTGCCAATGGGTAAATCAGAATGGGTAAATTGTACACATTATATATATATATATATATATATATATATATATATATATATATATATATATATATATATATATATATAATGTATATATATATATATATATATATATATATATATATATATATATATATATATATATATATATATATATATATATATATATATATATATATATATATATATATATACATTATATATAATAACTCAGTCTAACATTTATCAATATAATAAATAATAATTTTTAAAAAAATAACCTAAATTCATTGCTTGAAATTTTTTAAAATGATATAAAAATATATTTATAAAAAATTTATTTCGTCTACATTTCATTAAAAATAATAGTAAAATGCTGTCGGGAGATCCTCACGAGCACGAGACATACTTCCAGGAGACAGAAGTATGTCTCGTGAGAGCGACTCAATGTTGTCAATAATAGAGTCTAGTATTTTGATATTCTTAAGTATACCAGTTTTTTAAATATATATGATAAATACTTTCGATTCAAATTTCGAAATATAACTCGTATAAATAAATGAAAAAAAAAAAAAAATAGAAAGTATAATTATGATATTTTCTGGACTAAATATAAGTACATATATTATTTGATATATACATACAAATATTAAAATCTATGTTTGTTTTTTTACATAATTTTACTTATTTATTTTAATACCATTGATTTTGTCGCGTCCTTAATTTTTTAAATATGTTACTGTAATATTTTTCGTATTATACATTTTAATATTATATTTACATAAATAAAATACTAATGAATAATGATCAATTATAAAATTATAATAATAAATATAATTTGTAACTCACATGTTTTTATAAAATGTAATTCTTTAGTTGCTGTAGAAATTCTATGTAGAAATCTTCTAGAATAATATGCTATCAGTTACACAGTATCGTCTTTTCTGAAACATTTTAAATATAGGGTTATCCATACGACGTCATATTAATTACGCTTGGCGGCCATACTGGAGTATTAAATAACATTGCCCAGCATAGGACAAACTTCTTTTCAAGTAATTTTCTTTGGAAAATCGGTTAATTTTTTGTTATTATTATTTTTCTTACATACTTGAGATACTAATTCAACATTATTTTAATATCCAATGCTCTCAAAAACATTGCCATGTGTTTTTAAACAGAAAAAATGGGTTATTTTCTTATGCTGCCCATGTTATTGATTGATCCAGCATGGCGTTGATTTTAACATTAATAAAAATACCCTATATATCATGTATTGTACTATAAAATATTTTATATGTATCCGCCTTTGAAATAAAAAAAAATAATAATAAAAACTCAAAACCCAGAAAGATAAAACTTTCTACAATTAGTAATATTATTGCAGTAGAAAACATATTAATTAAGTATGTTTTATGATTTTTTGAAAATAGTATTTAGATCCGCTTTCGTTTCGACTTACTGCGCATGCGTATACTAAAGAGAAACGGAAGCAGATGTGACCGAAATCGCTTGTAGTCGGCTTTAAAACAGATTGTTCCTTTATTAGTCGATATATTAGAAATTCTCTCATCTCAAGCTGAAGTATGATTGTGCAAAACTTTATATAATTCTTTGTCTTTTTTGACAATAAAAGTTTGAATCCTAATGGCTGAAGTCGGTAACCTACTCTATTAAGTAACATTTCTTCTTTACTTTGTGTTAATATTATAATTAACGTGCAACGTGGACCGTTTAGTTAGCGAGATATCAATCAGTGACCTACTATATACATTAAGTAGTATACATATATACCATGACTTATATAGATATTGATTTAACACAGAGGAAAAAGTCTTATAATAATCTCACTCTAATTTTAGCAACGCACAGCAGTCAGGCTCTGCAGCACTTGTGACGTCATATATAACAAAGTTATTTTAAGTTATTAATGTTTATACAAGTGGCATCACGGTTTATCTTTATTGTATGAGATGGGTCGCGTATCAGCGCATAGCAAAAGAGTCTTACAGCAAAAAGTGTAAAATTTTGTCTTTTAATTGAATATATATATATATTTAATATTTTTTACTTTTATATGTTCTGTATGACTTTTTTTTAAAGTCTTATTTAATTACATTGAAAAATTTTATCGATGTTAATCAGCAAAAACCATGTTAAATTTTTATAATCTATTAAATTTCACGTAATTTTTTTTGTTATAAAAAATTATATTTTAAATTTACTTGATTTTATTTGAAAATAACAGTGTTTGTTTTATTGAAATTAAATTATGTACAAAAAATTATTCGGAAAATATAGTTCTTCTTTTAGCGATTTCCGGTCCAAGACGGTCCCCCACCGCCTTAAGTGCAGATATAAATATGGCTTGATATAATACAATAACATGTTTCTCTGCAGATTTTTAAATCTTTTTTTTTTTTTTTTTTTACACGTTGAGTGCAAATGCCATAATTTAAAGAAGTAGGGTACTGACATTATATCTCAAAAACTAGAATTGTTTTGGGTTTCAATTTGGTGTCATTGTGTAGCTATGGGTCACACCTAGTTAAGATAAAAATTTCACGATGTTTGACCGTCCAGAAAAAAAGGGGGAAAAAATGAAATTAACATTGGGCCTCATGGGCTTAAAATTTCAAAAGATCATATAAAAATAATTTGCACGGTGACCCCCTCCCCCCCAAATTTTAAATATTTGAAATGGTCTCAATCTGAAGTATCATTATGGAACATTTCAGATTTTTTTAACGAGAAAAGTTTGTCTAATGGGTGACGTCGGTCACCTACTCCCTAAAATATACATGACTGACAAAAATAAAATCGTAATAATTATGCTAGCTCATTGTATAGCATAATTTTGTTCTACTGTATATGCAACATAATATGTGCTATACTTCATAATTAATTATGTTAAAATAGCAAAACTATTAATGATGTTTAGCAAAACCATTATGTTGTTTAGCAAAGTTATTTATATTGTTCTAATTTAAAATTACTAATGCTTTAATGGTAAAAACGCAGCATAAATTACGTAATTTATTCTTTCCGTGTATTAATTTAGTTTAAATAAGAAATAAAACGTTAAATAGAGCCAACATTTTTTAACCAATTTATATTCATGTGCCTTAAAAAAACTTTTAAATGTAAATAATATAAAATTATACAAATAATAAATAATATATTTTTATTCCCTAAATTTTACAGAATATATTATGGTACCATATGATAATAATAATTGCATACAGCAACTACACAATTTGTTATAGCCATTAAATCCAATCACCGATCATGACAAAATTCACAAAGATTTATATAGACCCACTAATATTAAAGAGCCGCCATTTTGTTGGTCAGGAATACATAGGCCAGCATTATGAAAAACGTCATATTTATTTTTTTAATAGAAAAAGTAGCTTCAAACCTCAATCAAAAGCCTTATAGCTCCTAATAAGCTCGAAGAATATGAGAAAAATTTGTTCAGTTAAAATAAACTCTTTTCATCAAGTGAAAAATTAGGAGAAATTTTGTTGAAACAAAGCGCAAGGATGGTCTTGCATTAATAGAACTGGAAACATTAATAAAAAGTAAAAAGAAAAAGTTCTATGAAAAGTCAAGAAACATTATTAGTAATAGGGTGTATCCGCATGACGTCATATTTAATGCGCTTGAAGGCCATACTGAAGTAGTAAATAACATTTCTCAGCATAGGACAAAAACTTCGTTTAAGCCAATTTTCTGTGGGAAATTGGTTAATTTTTTGGCTACTATTATTTTTCTCACAAATTTGAAATATACTTATTTAACATATTTACAGCATCAATATGCTCTCAAAAATATTATATAAAGTTTTTAAACTGGCAATAATATATATATATATTTTTTTTCTGGCACCCATATGTTATCCAACATTCCGTCGACTTTAATATGAATGCAAACACCCTATATAGGACAAAATGGTCAAAATGAAATAAAAAGGACTTCATCTTACCTGTTCTAAAATGACATTCTCTCAAGTTGATATTGCTGAATTGTCATTGAAGTTTTGAGGCGGAAATGTGACGCAGCGAACGTGCAGCTTTGTTTATATAGGCGTGTAAAAAGTCTATAATATATAAGTATGACTTTTCCTTGTTCTAGCAAATATAACTCCGAACCCAGGCTGCAAATAAAAAGAAAAAAAAAAAAAAAACATATGACTTTACTAGTCACTTAAGGTATTTCTATAGATAGGTAATCCAAAGAGAATATCGTTATTCAATTTTCTGTTGCCTTTAATTATATTTTATCCTGGAAGTTATATTTTGTTGCCCATTTGATCAATGTAATTTTGACCGGCAATACACGTCTCCAGCTGACCAGTACTTTTCAGCGGGAATCCTCTCTGGATTACATGAGTTATCTACTTACATTATAGTCACTCGCAACCAAAATTATTAAAAGAGGATTGTTAATGTTATAATATCAAATATTTACTGTGTGATGATATCTCTCTCTCTCTCCTCCCCCCTCTCTCTCTGTCTCTCTCTGTCTGTCTGTCTCTCTCTGTCTCTCTCTATCTCTGTCTCTCTCTCTCTATCTCTCTCTCTTTCTCTCTCTCTGTCTTGCTGTTTAAATATTATATTCATACAATTATATCGACACGTCTCTAAAATATGTATTGTAAATTAATTGCGTTAAGCCATAGACCACATAAAACAAAATTTGCTTTTTAATGAATATACATGAAATGGGATCTTCAAATCTGTTGACCATTTTTACCAGAATAATAATGTAGTTAGCCCCACGAGAGAGCGTGAAAATACTGTAAAGTATGCAAATTAAGTGACTATTCATGTTTATGACATCAGAAACATGCAAAAATTAGTATAAAAATGTTGTCTGGGTTGCATAAATCAAATGTTCTTATCATTGTTACGGGGCTACTGTTGGGTTTTGAGACAAATTAATGTTATTTATGTAAATCCCATCAAGTGTTTTGAGATATAAATGCTTATGTTTTTCTCTGGTCTATGCCTTTAAATAAGGGTTTTGAGAAATTTAATTTTTCTGCATTTTAAATTTGCATGAGTTTTAATATATCAGAAAATTATATTATTTATAAAAATCCAATATTTATTATTATATAATTAATCTCAAAGATATATGGAGCTGTTATTGCATTGATAATATAACATTAATAGTATATAAAGAAAGAGTTGTTTTTATAAAATTCAATAAACATTTATAATTTATAAGTATACAGGACAAAATGAAATAAAAAGGACATCTTACCTGCTCTAAAATGACGACCTTCCCTCAAGTTGATATTGCTGAATTGTGATCGTTGTAGTTTTGAGACCAAAATGTGACGCAGTACACGTGCAGCTTGGTTTTATATCGGTGTGTAAAAAGTCTATGATAAGATATAAGTATGACTTTTCCTGGTTCTAGCAAATATAACTCCGAGTCACCCCGACTGCAAATAAAGAGGAAAAAAAGTCGTACGACTTAAATACACTTGAAACCAAAATTCTAGAAATAGAATAATTAAAGTCTCACAACATTATATTATTGTTTAACACAATAATTCATGCAAATATTGTGATTGAAAATGTATATGCATGTAAATATATATATATATATATATATATATATATATATATATATATATATATATATATATATATATATATATATATATATATATATATATATATATATATATATATATTGTTACTAAGAGTACTAAGAAATAAAAATTTGCATCTATTTGCAAAATAACAATAAAACTCCTAAATAAGAGCAAGGGCCACACAAAAAATTGTCATTTTAGACTTTGTATATTTGTTGAGATACACTATTTGCTGAGTAATGTACTCTGAGGTGATATGATAAATTATAAGGTGTAAGTTATTTTCCTATGCCACCTATGTTATTAAGTTATCTACCATTGAATCGACTGTAACATGAATGAAGAGTACAAAATTAAATAAAAAGAATTAACTTGCTCGTACCTGCTCTAAAAAGATTCTCTTAAGTTGATCATGCAGGATTGTTGCAATGTTGTATAGTTGTGAGGCTAACAACCGACGCTGCGAACGTGCAGCTTTTATTTATATTAGCGCGTTAAAAATAAGTCAATGATAGAAGTATGACTTTTTCTTGTTTTGCTGCAAATAAAAAGAAAAAAAGTTGTATGACTTTATTATAGGGTCTATGCATTCATGTTAAAGTCGACGCCATGTTGGATAACTCAATAACATGGGTGACATAGGAAAAAAAATCATTTTACCAGTTTAAAAACACTATGCAATATTTTTGAGAGCATTGATGTTGTAAATATGTTGAATTAGTATCTCAAGTATGTGAGAAAATAGCGATAACAAAAAATTAACCGATTTCCCAAAGAAAATTGGCTTAAATGAAGTTTGTCCTATGCTGAGCAATGTTATGCACTACTCCAGTATGGCCTCAAAGCGCAATAAATATGACGTCATCCGCATACACCCTATACAGTCGCAAAATATAAACACATAATATAATAATCCTGTTTTTATTACCAAGTAAAATTGTCTTGTAAATTGAATTTTTTTTTTTGTTAAATAGAAAAGATAAAAAATAAAAAAGATATTAATGTTATCATTTTAAAAGTTTACTGTATGATGCAATCTCTCTATTTCCCTCCAGCCTCTATCTACCTCTCTTCTTTTTTCTCTCTCCCTCTCTCTCTTTCCTCTCTGTTTTACTGTTTCTCTGCTTAAATATTGTATTTATATAATTATATCGACGCACGTCTCTAAAATATGTATTAATATGTAAATTAATTGCGTTGAAAAATAAATGGCGATTAAAGTTTCTGTATTAGAATAAAGAAATTTTATTTTCATGATTGCATTAGGATATATAATATGTTGTGTTTGTATTTTTATTTGTTTAAAAAAAAGGGATTTTTTTTTTTTTTTTTTAATATTATCATTTAAAAAATTTACTGGTAATGCAATCTCTCTTTATCCCTCTATCTACCTCACTTCTCTGTCTCGCTGTTTCTCTGCTTAAATATTGTATTTATATAATTATATCGAGTATCGACGCACGTCTCTAAAATATATATTGTAAATTAATTGCATTGAAGAATAAATGGCAATAAATAAAGTTTCTATGTTAGAATATAGAAATTTTATTTTCATGATTGCATTGGGATATATAATATGTTGTGTTTTTATTTTTAGTTTATTATTATTATTGTATGACATGGTTTATTGTATAGATAAAGTTTTTTTTTTTTTTTTTTTTTTTTTTTTTTTTTTTTTTTTTTTTACCTCGGAAGTTGAAAGTGTGTATGGTGCCTATAGTACTGTTGTTTACTCCTCACCCTGTACCTTTTTATTCATGTACTTTATTGTATTGACTATTGACTGGGTGTAAAAAATAAAATAAATAAATAAAAATTATTCCATCTTACCTGTTCTAAAACGACGTCCTCTTAAGTTGATATTGCTGGATTGTCGTTGTTACATACTGTAAGGATTTGAGGCTGAAATCCGACGCAGCGAACGTGCAGCTTGGTTTTATATAGGCGTGTAAAAAGTCTATCACATATAAGTATGACTTTTTCTTGTTTTAGCATATAAAATAACAATGACGTAACTCAACGCTGCAAATAAAGAGGAAAAAAAGTCGTATGACTTAAATACACTCGCAAAAAAATTCTTGGAATAGAATTAAAAAAAAAAAGTCTCACAGCATTGTGCCTAACATAATAATTTATGCAAATATTGTGATAGAAAATGTATGTTTGTAAATATGTAAATACTTTATATATATATACATATATATATATATATATATATATATATATATATATATATATATATATATATAGTTATAGTTATAATTGCTAAAGACGTAGAACACCTTAAACAAAAAACTTGCCTAATATCCTAACATACCTAAATATCATCTTTAATTTGGCTGGAGTCCTTGATTTCTAATTTATTTTCCATTTACAAAATGTCAGTTGCGGGTTTACAACGTCACAGCTCGCCTGGTCCACGCGCGCGGAAACAGGCGAGCCGTGACGTTGTAAACCCGCAACTGACATTTTGTGAATGGAAAATAAATTAGAAATCAATGACTCCAGCCAAATTAAAGATGATATTTAGGTATGTTAGGATATTAGGCAAGTTTTTTTTTCAAGGTGTTCTACGGCTTTAATAAGAGTACTAAGAAATAAAAATAAAATAAAAAGTAGTTATTTGCAAAATTATAACAATAAAACTCCTAAATAAGGGCAAGGGCCACAATAAAAATGGCATTAAAGAACTTGTATAATTATTGTTGAGATACACTATTTGCTGAGTAATGTGCTCTGAGGTGATATGATAAATTATAAGGTGTAAGTTATTTTCCTATGCCACCTATGTTATTAAGTTATCCACTATGGAATCGACTCATGAATGAAGAGTATAAAATTAAATAAAAATAATTAAACAGATATTACCCTTACCTGCTCTAAAAAGATTCTCTCAAGTTGATCATGCAGGATTGTTGTATAGTTGTGAGGCCATCAATAACCGATGCAGCGAACGTGCAGCTTTTATTTATATTAGCGCGTTAAAAATAAGTCAATGATAGAAGTATGACTTTTTCTTGTTTTAGCAAATATAACTCCCAGTCAACGCTGCAAATAAAAAGAAAAAAAGTCGTATGTCTTTGTTATACAGTCGCAACCAATTTTTTGTTTTCTTATTTTTTTTAAATAAATAAATAAAATATATATACATAATATTATTATACTAAATATAAACACATAATATAATAATCCTGTTTTTATTACCAAGTAAAATTGGCTTGTAAATTGAAAACAATTTTTTTGGTAAATAAAAAAGATAAAAAATAAAAAAGATATTAATGTTATAATTTTAAAAATTTACTGTATGATGCAATCTCACTCTTTCCCTCTATCCTCTATCTACCTCTCTAACTCTCTTCTTTTTCTCTCTCCCTCTCTGTCTCTTTCCTCTCTGTTTTACTGTTTCTCTGCTTAAATATTGTATTGTATTTATATAATTATATCGACGCACGTCTCTAAAATATGTATTAATATGTAAATAAATTGCGTTGAAAAATAAATGGCGATTAAAGTTTCTGTATTAGAATAAAGAAAATTTATTTTCTTGATTGCATTAGGATATATAATATGTTGTGTTTGTATTTTTATTTGTTCAAAAAAAAAAAATAAGAAAGAAAGAAAGAAAGAAAGAAAGAAAGAAAGAAAGAAAGAAAGAAAGAAAGAAAGAAAGAAAGACAGAAAGAAAGAAAGAAAGAAAGAAAGAAAGAAAGAAAGAAAGAAAGAAAGAAAGAAAGAAAGAAAGAAAGAAAGAAAGAAAGAAAGAAAGAAAGAAAGAAAGAAAGAAAGAAAGAAAGAAAGAAAGAAAGAAAGAAAGAAAGAAAGAAAGAAAGAAAGAAAGAAAGAAAGAAAGAAAGAAAGAAAGAAAGAAAGAAAGAAAGAAAGAAAGAAAGAAAGAAAGAAAGAAAGAAAGAAAGAAAGAAAGAAAGAAAGAAAGAAAGAAAGAAAGAAAGAAAGAAAGAAAGAAAGAAAGAAAGAAAGAAAGAAAGAAAGAAAGAAAGAAAGAAAGAAAGAAAGAAAGAAAGAAAGAAAGAAAGAAAGAAAGAAAGAAAGAAAGAAAGAAAAAGAAAAGATTTAAATGTTATCATTTTAAAAATTTACTGTGTAATGCAATCTCTCGTTTTCCCTCTATCTACCTCTCTTCTCTGTCTCGCTGTTTCTCTGCTTAAATATTGTATTTAGACTATTTATATAATTATATCGATGCACGTCTCTATAATATGTATTGTAAATTAATTGCGTTGAAGAATAAATGGCAATTAAAGTTTCTGTATTAGAATATAGAAATTTGATTTTCTTGATTGCATAATATATAATATATTAATATATGTGTTGTGTTTTTATTTTTATTTATTTATTTTGTATGACAAGGTTAAAATTGTATAATAAAAATTGTTTTTATTACCTAGGAAGTTCAAAGCTTGTATATGCAAGTATGCAAGATCAAAAAGATAAATACTAAATACAAGTTTCGAGAAAGTTAAAATTTGTATTTTCATTTTAAATGAGTTTTTTTTTTTATCTCAGAAAATTATAATAATTCATAAAAATCTAATATTTATTATTAATTAATTTCAAACATCTGTTATTGCATTGATTAGATGTAATAATATTATAATAGTAAAGATAAAGCTCTTAAATAAAGTTCTCTTAATGTAAATAGAGTTTTTTTTTATAAATTCAATAAACATTACTACACAGAGGACAAAATGAAATAAAAATTATTTCATCTTACCTGCTCTAAAATGAGGTCCTCTTAAGTTGATATTGCTGGATTGTCGTTGTTACATATATACTGTAAAGTTTTGAAGCTAAAATCCGACGCAGTGGACGTGGGACTTGGTTTTATATAGGCGTGTAAAAAGTCTATCACATATAAGTATGACTTTTTCTTGTTTTAGCATATAAAATAACAATGACGTAACTCAACGCTGCAAATAAAGAGGAAAAAAAGTCATATGTCTTAAATATAGGGTCTATGCATTCATGTTAAAGTCAACGCCATGTTGGATAACTCAATAACATGGGTGGCATAGGAAAATAAATCATTTTGTCAGTTTAAAACCACTATACAATATTTTTGAGAGCATTGATGCTGTAAATATGTTGAATTAGTATCTCAAGTATGTGAGAAAAATAACAATAACAAAAAATTAACCGTTTTCCAAAAGAAAATTGGCTTAAATGAAGTTTGTCCTATGCTGAGCAATGTTATTCACTACTCCAGTATGGCCTCCAAGCGCAATAAATATGACGTCATCTGCATACACCCTATACACTCGCAACAAAAATTCTTGGAAGAGAATAAAAAAAGTCTCATAGCATATTGTCTAACATATAATAATTTATGCAAATATTGTGATTGAAAATGTATGTACAGTATGTAAATATATAATAATTTTATATATATATAATTATATATATAATTATATATATATATATATATATATATATATATATATATATATATATATATATATATATATATATATATATATATATATATATATATATATATATATATATTGTTATTTAGAATTAAAAAGCAAATAGACCTTGTATAATTATATTTGTTGAGATACTCTCTTTGTTATCTAAAATAATAATGAGAATTATGATGAACAAGCGACACGAATAAAGACGAACAAAATAAACGTCGGGTTCTTCACTTAAACTCGTAATTTATAATTTATAATTTTAGGATACAATAATACGCGTCTATCTCTGCTGTATGACAGAACAACAATGAGAGAGAGAGAGAGAGAGAGAGAGAGAGAGAGAGAGAGAGAGAGAGAGAGAGAGAGAGAGAGAGAGAGAGAGAGAGAGAGAGAGAGAGGTTGAGGTTGCCCGTGTGGACTGATGAGTCTGTCTGTGTGTCATCTTATTTCGTTGATGAAGCTTTCATTGTCTTTTAGTGTAAACATATAGCATTAATCATGTGATAATGACCATAGCGCACAATTTCGGGCATATCAGTATTTAAAATTATGAATTTATGCACTTTAAGCATTTAATATTTAAACTTCTCTCTCTCTCTATCATTAATACAAATATGATTAATAATATATTTTTAATAACAAGTTTCGACATTTTGCAATAAGAAAAAAACAATAATGCATATTTTGAAATAAAACATAAAATGTTTTTTTAACCTAACATTAATAGTAAAAATAAAGAGTTCTTTATTGATTTAATAAATATTATAATTTCTAAGTACAGCTCTGGCCAAAAGTTTCCGAACGATTTGTATAGGCAACCCGCAACCACCCTATGTTATCTTTATGAAGCTTTCTAACGAAATGACTGTGAATAGAATATAATCTGTGGTAGTTTCTTTGTACTGTTCATGTATATTAATAATATTGATATTGTATTTCCTTTTATTTCATCTTTTACTTTTAATTATTAACTATTAACAGAGTCTACCCTAATGTAGGGATCGAAGCAATTTAGGTGATAAGGAATTAATTTAAATTATACCTATAATTAAACTTATTAACATATTTATTAAAATAATATAAAAATTATTATAATAAATAATAAATAAATAAATAAATAAATAAATAAATAAATAAATAAATAAATAAATAAATAAATAAATAATCGTCTTTATTCAAAAAAATGCATAGAAAAAAAATACAAATTTTTGAAAGGGCGAGGTTTAAGCCTGACAATATGTCTGGCCCACTCTTACACCTAACCCCAACAGAAAACATTTATGATAATCTTTGATTGCATACATAATTCTAATATGAATTTAATATTATGTTATTATTATTTTGAAATATAGTTTCTTAGGTTCTCAATTTTAAATATTTGTAAAAATACTTAGTTTTTATATTATACAGTAAACTAAAAAAAAAAATAATAATAATAAAAAAAATCTGTTATTAAACCTTGAAAGCTGTTGCGTCAAATCAAAACAGAATATTATTATAATTGAATTTCGTGTAGCGTCTAATTTGAACTAAAAGTGGACAATAATGCTGGCGTTAAAATCAAACCTATAATAAGAGAATTTAATAAAACTCATATGAAAGAAGTGTTGATTTTTTTAAATACATATTTGGAAATATTATTTTTAACTAAATAATCATATTTTACATTATATATCGCTAAATAGTGACACATTATAGAAAACATATTTTCAATCAGGTAAACATTTCATACTGATATTTTAACTGTAAAATTTAACAGTCAAAATGTCTTAAATTATTATACTATAAGATGTGATAATAAGGCGATGACAAAAGAAAAATGTTTATAAGTTAAAGTATGCAGTATATCTTATTTATTTTGATTATTATTTTTTAAGGAATCGGTGCAGCGTTTTTCCGAAAATGACCGTCAGATAAGAAAGGAAAAATGTTATTTCGATTTTGCTGTATTGTTAAACTAATTTTGTTAAAGTTATTATGTTAATTAAATTGCAATAATTTCAATATTTGATCGTACTTCCATTTTGACGTAGATTAACTAAACTTTCAAGTATCATTATTTCTTCTTTACTTTGTGTTAATATTATAACAGGCGACCGTCTAGTTTGTCATATAATAGTCGCTGTTTTTATTTTTATAAGCAATTTAGAATTAAATGCAAGTCTTTAACGTGTTGTTGGTTATTACATAATGTGTTCACTAAATTTAATCTTATACTTTTAAAGTTAATGGAGGTTATCGGTTTAAAAAATTCGTAAAAAATTTCTATGGCTTTAAACACGTAAAAGTATGTCTAGTATTTCTCATTTAAATTTCTCCAAAATCAGTGGAGTAGTTTTCTCAAAAATCGCAAAAAACGTGTTTTCCCCCATAAGCGTAATGTTAAATTAGGGGACCCTTAGCTTTCCCCGCATCACCCCGCGCGCTAAACCGATAACCTCCATTCTCTGCTATATACATAGTATTCACAATAAACATTTACATTTGCCAATCATTAAAGTATTTCGAACACACTGTCATGTACGACATTAATTATATTTATTTACATATTTATTAAAATAAAAGAAAAAATACGATATAAAATTTAATACTATTTATTACTTTTTAACGAACATTTTTTTATTCTTTATTTTAATTATTTAAAAAAAAATTATTTTAAAACTATATACTTATAAAAATAATATGTTACTAAAATATCTTGCTGTTACTAAATATTGAAAGCTGTTGCAAGAAATCAATTAAATAAGAGAGTAGCGTACAGCTTTTAATTTGAACTGAAATTACTAAAAGGTATTAAATCTCTCTCTCTCTCTCTCTATTTGCATATAATTGGTTTACATATCTCTAGTGTTTCCTGACGTTATTGATTTGATTTGACTTCTCAGCAAAGTTTGTAACATTAAATTGTTATACAATGATGCTGACAAGACCAAGGCTTATTGTTGTAACAAATTGTTAAATAACAACTGACTGGGACAATAAATAAATACTATCTCAACAATGAGAAACCCTTATATTGTTACAGTAAGATGTGAACTATAGGGTGTATGCGCATGACGTCATACTGAATGCACTTCGATGTAATACTGAAGAAATGCAGAACAATGCTTAATACAGCACTAACGTTATTTTGTCTATATATATTGTGAGCATTTTTTTTAATTTTTTGGTTAATGTTAATTTTTATTATTATTTAACACGTATTTTTTAAAATCTAAATTACCTCCAGAGCAACTAGAAGACGTCTTTATTTTGGAGTTACAAATAACTTTCAAAAGGCATCATAAAGTTTCATAGTTTTGTTTTAAAATTTTGAGATACAAGCCATCTATATACAACCCTAAATCATATTTAACATTATGTAAACTAAATAGTCTGATACATTATAGAAAACATACTTTCAATCAGGTATACTTTCTGTACTGTACTGCTTTTTTTTTAAATGTCAAATGTGCAAAATTTAACAATGAGATTGTGTCTTAAATTATTATACTGTAAGAAATAAAAAAAAAATGCTAAAAACACGGTAAAGAATATGTCTTGTATCCCTTATTTTTTTATTATTTTTTTTTTTTTAATGAATCGATGCAGTAGTTTACCCAAAAATACCTTCATATATTGTATTTTTAGTTATGCCAACATTGAAACTTAATTTGTTAATTTTATTATGTTAGCTAATTTAAATTTTAAATGGAATAAGATATAGTTATATTAGTTACTCCAAGCAGTGAACATTACTGTACCCTGGTAATTAAATTATTGATTCAAAATATATTTGCTTATTATAATATTTAGATAATTTTTTCTCATTTTGTACGTAAAACTGTTATTTTTATACATTTCCACAATACATACTAAACTATAACATATATGCACATGACGTCATACAGAATACGCTTTGACGCCATACTGGAGCAAGTAATAGCATTGCTCAATATAGGACAAACGTGGTTTTAGGCTATATTCTTTGAAAATTTACTTTATTTTGTTAATTTTTTTTTTCTTCTCGCATACTTGAAAACTTAATTCAACCTGAAATATATTAGAACTTAACATGTCGTCAACTTTTATATGAATGCGTTGACTCTGTAGCTCAATCATATCTGTAGTCTTGTATCTCTGAAAATTCAAAAGTTGAACCCCTGTTTTTTATGTGTATATAACGATTCAATTATATGTACCCGAAGGAAATGAAAATTTTGCAGAACAATGGGAGTAAATGCCAACATTTCAATGCATTCTTTACCACCCACCGCACCCGCTCTATATCTGGGCCTGTGTAATATAAATGACAATGTTGCCATTCTTACGCTTTTTCCATAAGACTAATGTATTGCAAGATTTAGATTTCTTTTCGGTACATGGTTTCTTGTATGATATATATCGTCGCTGTGGCGGCTAAAGTACCGATCTGCAAAATCAACAAAGGTAATTTTTCTATGTTTTTGTATTGATAATGAGCCTTGTTGATTTTGCAGATCGGCACTTTAGCCGCCACAGCGACAATATATTTAAAAAATATATCTGAACCCGTAATCAAAATGACCATCATATAAGAGTGAGAATAAGTTTTATTTATATATACAATTATACAATAATATTGTATACATAAATTACCATGGTTATGCATGGCAATCAAATGAAAGAACCCTCAAAATGAGTAATTAATGAATTATCTAAACACGTATTGTTTATTGCCCATTTTTTGTGTGCCGATATTTGACATATTAGTAAGATCTCTCCCGCATGTCTTGCACATTTGAGATTTCACGAAAACATCAATCTCATCAACAACCGCGATTATACACTTATACTGCTCTACAGCGGCTCTATAGCATCAATACATCTAAGAATGTTAGAACACACTATAAGCAAACAACAGAGAGGTAAAAACACAACTGTCCTATTATATGATAAAAACAATTATTCTACATAGCTAAAATTATATTATTTATAAACATTTTTAATAAAAATATATTTTAATAAAATATATAATTGTGAATAACTATTAATAAAATTACAATGATTGTTTATTATGTTAAGTTGAACTACTATAGATATGTGCTCAGTAGATTGATGTATAAAACAGATTGAGCCCGAAGTCTGGTAAGCCTCAGATTATATATAGAAATTTAAAAAAAGGTTAATTTCTGGCTCCAACGAGAGACAACGGTACTGCGCATGCGTAGTAAGTAGAAACGGAAGCGGATGAAACTGAAATCACTTAAAGTTGAGCTCAAAATAGTTGTTCCTTTATTAATCAATAAACTCATTTCTCTGACGTGGTGCGTTGACAAAAATAAAGAAGGCAATGGAAAAAAAAAAAAATAAAAGCTTAAAAAACGTTATAGTATGCATAGTAACAATTGAAAATCATTTAAATATTTCTGGAATAAATGAAGTAGCTAATTTTCTCAAAAAGTCCCTTAAAATGTGTTTCTCCCCCTAATCTTGATGTTAAATTATAATTATTGGTCTTGTGCCTTTTTCTAGCTCTTCTCTGATGGATGCTGGTGCTACGCCACCACCTGTAAGAAGTATTGCAAAATTTGACTTCTAAATATAAAGATAAAATGTATTTTAAAGTTGCTGGTGAATGAATTTTAAATTGAATGCTAAAAATTTAGGAACTGATTAAAATAAGCATCCAATAAGGTAGAGGAAAAAAAATGAAAAACTGTTCAGTTATATTAAAATGCTTAATTGTAGTAAAAAATATATAGAAAAAATCATATATATAAAATACAACAGTATGACAATAGGTCCCTCAATATTTGAATTTCTTGTTGTTAATGCCCGTTATTCAAGTTTCCTTGCTCTTTTTTTTTTTACCTAAAAAAAAATCTAGTTAATTCCTTTAATTTAACTTTCTTTTCAGACGTCAAAAACCCGCAGCTGTCATGTTGTAAATGGAAAATAAATTAGAAATCAATGACTTTAGCCAAATTAACGTTGATATTAAGGTATGTTAGGATATTAGGCAAGTTTTCTGTTCAAGGTGTTCTACGTCTTTGAAAATTTCTATGGCTTAAAATACGTCTTTTAAATTTCTCCGAAACCGATGCAGTATGTTTCTAACAAACCATAATTACCCTGTCTTTCCCCATATACGTAATGCTATTTTAGAGGACCCATGAGCTTCTTCGCAACTCCTCGAACGCTAAATCGATAAAGGCCGGCGCAGCCGTCAATCGGTCTCGGAGCGACAGTGAGCGATAGCTATCGCTCGATTCCTATTGGCTGTTAGTTTTGGATAACGGTGCATGCAGTCGCAAATTTAACTCTGTCGGCCCGTGCGAAAAAGTCCGACAAAGTTAGAAATTTTCTAACTTTTTGCGATAACTCGCGCGACCGCATCCAATAGAATGTGTGCGATTAAGCAAAGCGAGCGACAGCCAATGAAACAATGTAACGTCACATATCAAGCGCATGCGCAGTGCCGGTAAGCTAGCGCTCGGGCTCGCTCGGGCTGACTCGGGAATTCTCAATCGGACTTGTAAACATGCTCCGATAACATGACGGCTGCGCTACCTTATCGGACGGAGCCAATCGCTCTACAATCGGTTCTTTTCGCACCGGGACCGATTGACGGCTGCGCCGGCCTTAAAGGCCGGCGCAGCCGTCAATCGGTCTCGGAGCGACAGTGAGCGATAGCTATCGCTCAATTCCTATTGGCTGTTAGTTTTGGATAACGGTGCATGCAGTCGCAAATTTAACTCTGTCGGCCCGTGCGAATAAGTCCGACAAAGTTAGAAAATTTCTAACTTTTTGCGATAACTCGCGCGACCGCTTCCAATAGAATGTGTGCGATTCAGCAAAGCGAGCGACAGCCAATGAAACAGTGTGACGTCACATATCAAGCGCATGCGCAGTGCCGGTAAGCTAGCGCTCGGGCTCACTCGGGCTGGCTCGGGAATTCTCAATCGGACTTGTAAAAATGCTCCGATAACATGACGGCTGCGCTATCTTATCGGACGGAGCCAATCGCTCTCCAATCGGTTCTTTTCGCACCGGGACCGATTGACGGCTGCGCCGGCCTTAAGCTCCATTTTGATGTGAAGCAAACTAATTACATATTTTAATTTCAATTGTTTCAAGACATTATTAGTGGTACTAGCACATTGTTACTTTTAACCTTAACAAATATGCGGAAATATATTTATATTAATAAACATATTTTTATAAAATATTAAAATTAAAAATTATTTTTAGCCCAAAATATCAGGGGCGGATCCAGGGGGGGGGCGGTGGGGGCGACCGCCCCCCCCAAACGGCCCACGTGGGTGGAAAAAAATTAGCAAAAGTTGAAAAAAATTTAGTCGAAAAAAAAATTTTTTGCGCCTTCGGCGCAACTTTTATTGCTGGATAAGCTTTTGAATCCTGACTACAGTAAATACAGTATAATATAACAAAAAATAATTTTTTTAACATCCCCTAGTTGTCATGTCATCAGGGTAATATATCAGAGATATAGTTCTGTTAATACTTGGACATCCACGAAATAGTTTGCTCGCGAAAAGAACTAAAAAAAAAAAAAAAAAAAAAATTAATGTAAATTTTATAATTTTTATCTCAAAATATTTTTCCATCCAAATATAAGTTTTATGTTTTACAATATCGATAATAGTTTGAAAAATTGCAAAACAATTTTTAGTAAATTGGTGTATAAAAAAATAATAATAAAAAATAAATTAATAAAAATAAAATAATACACAATATTAATAATTTATTTAAATTTTGCTCTTTTTTTTCAAGTTTTTTTTCAAGTTTTTTTTTTTTTTTTTTTTTTCAGTGAAATAACATTAATAATTTTACAAAGAGATGAAAATAGAAAATATTTCAGAAATCATTTGTCCAACTTTTACTTTTTTTTTTTTTTTGGCTTACATAAAAAAAACAAAAAAAAAACTACCAAATCAAAAATTTTGCAATTCAAGAATATTTTTTCAAAGGCATACTAATTTTGCAATATTTTCCAGAAAGGGGCGTGGCCAAATAAAATTTTTCGCCTGCGGCGCGCTACCACCCCCCCCCCCGGTCCTACATTGTTAATTTTCTAGGAGATCGCCCCCCCCAAACACAATTCCTGGATCCGCCCCTGCAAAATATAAACAAAAAATTATTAAATTGAACCTAAAAAAAATTATATTTTATAAAAACAACTTAAACATAAGATATATAAAGTATAAAATAAATTAATATAAAGTATTAAATCTCTCTCTCTCTCTCTCTCTCTCTCTCTCTCTCTCTCTCTCTCTCTCTCTCTCTCTCTCTCTCTCTCTCTCTCTCTCTCTCTCTCTCTCTCTCTCTCTCTCTCTCTCTCTCTCTCTCTCTCTCTCTCTCTCTCTCTCTCCCTTTTAAATTTACTGTTTTCAACGTTTGCTCTAAATCTATTTATTTGACTTCTCAGCAAAAGTTTGTAAAATTACATTGTAGTAAACAATGATGTTGACAAGACCAAGGCTTATTGTTGTAACATATTGTTAACTAACAACTGACTGGGACAATAAACAAATATTAGCTTCACAATGAAAACTTCTTGTATTGTTACAAACAATAAAATGTGACCTATGCGCATGACGTCATACTGAATGCACTTCAACGCCATTATGTAGTAATAAAATAACATTGCTCAACATAGGACAAACGTGGTTTTCGGATAAACTTTCTTTTGAAAGTAAGAGCTTATTTTTTTTCTATTCGGTATTATTCAATGATTTTTCTCTCATAATTGAAAATCTAATTCACTCTCTTAACAGCATCAATGCTTTATAAAATATTGCTTATTAATTTTAAAGTGGTAAAAAAATGTCATTTTCCTATAACTGGCTATGTTATTTAGTCATCACATATGACGTCAACTTTTACATGAATGAAACCGCACTCTATAGTTCAATTATCTCTTTGTACAAATCTTCTGAACGCGTACCCAAAATAACAATCAGATGAGGGAGAGAAAACAATAAAGTTGCTTAAATATTGAATTTAACATTATGCTTATAATGTCAGTAATGTAATATGGAAATAAATAAAACATATAAGCAAAAATGTTTGTTGTTATTGTATCTCAGTACATTAATCTATTTTATCTATTAACATTTTAAATTTGGGTCTGAAACCTTTATCTAAAAATAATTTGTTATAATACCGGATGTTTTTTCATATACTATTAATATCGCTCCAAATATAATTTGTATCTTTTATTTTAATGTATTATTAATTATTAGTCTTTAATATTTGGAGAGATAGAAAATACGATGTATATTTAGTTTTTACACTTTATATTTTGAATAAATTATTTATTTAATTACATCTATAAATATTTTTATTATAATCATATAACAACTTAAAAAAATTAAAAAATTGAATATTTTTTTAATTATTAATTTTACAAACAATTTTTTTTTTATATAAAATAAAAAAATAGCAATTATTATGATTTTAACTCAAAAATGATATTATTAATATAAGTGTCATTGTTAAACCTAAATTACTAGCTATTAAATTTCAATAACAACAGGACTGTTAACTTAAAGTGACTATGAGGCTTGAAATAAAATCAAAACAACAGAGATTAATAACATCTTTAATATAAAGTCTCGATTATATCTTTTGACTTTTGAACAATATATTTTTTTTAAAACATAATGTATAATTATACAGTAATTAGTGTTATGGTTATACAGTAATTAGTGTTAGTGTTGTGGTATGTATTTTAAAGCAAGTTAACATTTTCCTATAATGTTTTTAGAAATGTCAAATGTTAATTAAAATAAAACATTGAAAACGCCTTATACTATTACAAACAGTAAGCTATATATGACGTGACTATTCTTTTTTGTAACTTCTATGCTTGTTTTCTCGTCTAACATGGTCGCTATTAGATCTAAATCTTCCAGATTGAGAAATAGTGACTGCTGTACTGAGTATATTGTACCTATACAGTAGAATCAACGCCAACTATTATAATTTAACTATTATTAAAATTACACAAGTTATTATTTTGAAATCAATTGATGTTTCATTGTCTATGATAAAGAAAAAAATAAAAAAGATGAACCCGTTACCAAAATAGCCATTACATAAGACTGAGAAAAAATTATGCCTATTCTTATACTGCGATTGAAATTAACATTGTGTTTTATGTCATTGCATTAAAAAAAAGAGTCATAATTCATAACAATTCACTAAATAGAAACACTCAAAATTAGTTACTTGATAATGGAACACCTGTTTTGAAGCCGACTATAAGTAATTTCACTCACATCCGCTTCCGCAAGCGTAGTAAGTCGAATAGGAAGCAGAAATCACCGATATCGCTTATAGTCGGCCTCAAACACTAAACTTGTTCCTTTACAATTCAATATATATTATTTTTCATTTATTTACTCAGGATTCACTTCTATTCCGTTATCTTAATATCTTTATAGTTGTCCAAATCGAGAGACTGAAATTTAATACTAATACACCACTGTACATGAGTGAATTAATTTTATTTATTAATATATTTAATAAAACAATATTAACAACAAATATTTTATTATTATAATTTTAAATTTACAAGTATGAATTTAAAATAAAGGATACTTTTTTATAAAGTAATTATTATAATAATTAAATTTATAATTAAGATACTATAAAATAACATTATTTGTATTGTTTGATTATAAATCTTGAAAGATGCTGCATCAAACTTAAGTTAAATTACAAATAATTTTTATTTTATATAATCCCACTTTAAATTGGCTGTTTGATCAAGTATAAAAATAATGCAATTATATTATGAATATGATATGTGTAGAAAGAAAGAAAAAATTCATACTTTATTCCTACATTTTTTTTTACGTTACACGTAATGTAATGTAATAATATTAATAATACTTGTGAACTGACCTATATGGCTATGCCTTGGATGGATCAAGTCGCTCATTTAATGCTCATTTTAGTGTCAACTTGTGAGTGTACATGAATGCAGGCACCTTTTACACAAAATTAATGTTAGCATAGAAGTTTAATATTTGTGAACTTTAAAAAAGTTACCCCTATTTTTTGACGTTATTTAAAGAGTTAAAAATAATAATAATAATAAAATTATAAAAAAAAAATGAAACCGTGAACAAAATAACCATCAGATAAAAGAGAACAATTAATGTTATACTGCGATTTAAATCATGTTTTATGGCAGTAACATGTAAAACATCACAAATAAAAAATTTACTTCATAATTCACTCTTCATAATTCAGTACGTAATATACACCCTCAAAAAGTGAAAATATTATTTAACGCAGTGTGATCAAGTTGGTCCGGAAATCGTTAAAAACAGGAACAATATTTTCAGAACCATTTTTTGGACATTTTTATTTCCATGGACAAAAAAAAAAAAAAAAAAAAAAATCATTTGAAATCGAGTAAATTTAATGAATGTTCCGGTTTTTTATTAATATATATATAAATTTATTAAATTTAAAACTAATTCGTCTAAAATTTAAATTTCCACATCTGCTTAATATGAACCTTTACAATGGAATAACTTTAATATTAGATCTTGTTTTTTAAAGTAGCTAAACTTTTAAGTAACATTTCCCTTTACTTTCGGTCATTATCTTGTTTCGCGACTGACTAGTACTAGTTGAGTTATAATAGTCGGTCACCTTCTCACTTCTTAACTTTTTTTTTATTGCATTTAATATTACATATTATAATGCTTAATGCTTACAATATTTCTAGTAATCATATAATTATTAAATAATATATTTCTTCCCTTGAGTCATCTGGTATATTTATTTATACTATACACGGCATATATTGAGTAAAATCTATTTTGGTATTACCATATACCTCCACTTAATGTAAAATTAATTAAATTTATTGACATATTTATTAAAATAATATAAATACAATTATATATTTCTTATAATATTGCTTATTATTATTTTAAAATATAATTTTTTTTATTCTTAATTTTAGTTACTTAAATAGAAAATTATAATTCAATATTTTATACTATTAAAAATGATAATATCGGTCAATAAACCTTGGAAGCTGATGCATCAAATAAAAAGACTATAAAGTAAAGCATTGCTTGAAATTTGAACTGTAAGTGGAAAATGCTCACAAATTTACTTCGTTATGTTTAGCTCCTAATGAGGCTGGCGTTCAAATCAAACACAAGGAAGAATTTAATAAAATCCATAAGACATTTTTTATTTATTATAGCTTGTTCTGTAAAGTAAAGTGAATCTCAACAACAGGGATTGGCTGACCAACAAAATACGACACATTCATTGGTTGATCTTGTTTTTTGAGCTAACAAAATTGACAAAAATTGAGTCACATGAAGAGCATGGAATTTTTTTGTGTAGAGTTTCTTTCATTCTTATCAAGTTCAAAGTTCTAAACGAAGAAATAACAATGATCGACCATATGTATAAACGTAGTAAACAGGTAACGAAGTCATAATCAGCTGTTATAACAAAGGAACATATCGACACAAAAGTTGCGCCGGAAGTCTGACTTTGCAGAAAGAGCTATGATATATATTAGGAAATATAATTGATAACTATCAGATAAAACACATTTAACAAAATTAAAAATTATATAACGCTAAATATTCTGATACATTCTAGAAAACATATCTTCAATCATAGGTAAATATTTTATACTGCTTTTTTACATCAAATTTGCAAAATTAAACAATGAAAATGTGTGTTAAAATAATAAACTGTGTAAGATGCGATAATATATAATAAGAATGAAAAAATAATTTAAAAAAATAAATCCTAAATCAAGTTAGATTTGCCTTATGTCCTTTTATTTTATTTATTATTTTTTTTTTTGCAGCGGTTTTTCCAAAATGACCATCAAATAAAAGAGAGAAAAAAATTATTTTGATTTTGTTTTATTTCTAAACTAGCTTTGTTAATGTTATTATGTTTGCTAAAGTGGAATAACTTATATATTTAACGTGTTTCCACATGTTTGACGTAGCTTAACTTTTAACAACCATTTCTCATTTACTTTGAGTTCATAATATAATTCGCGACATAATCGTCGGTCACCAACTATATATCTTAACTTTTTTTTTAATTTTAAAATTATGTCATATAGTTGCTCTTCGTATATTTCATAACTTTATGCATTTATAAATTTTAGTAATATCTTACAATTTGTACTATCCACTTTCATATATTACACAGTTTTTACAGCTAACTTCAGAGAAAACATGAACTTATGTATCACACAGGATATGAGCTTATCATTACGAATTAATTTAATTTATTAACAAATTTATAAAAATAATATTAAAAAAAATATATATAATTTAATATTATATTATTATTAGTTTTATATAAAATTGTAAATACTAAATATTATTTTATTATTATAAAAAGTAAAAAAAAAATAGTTAAACTTTCAAAGCTGCTGCATAAAATTAAAAGACAATACAATAGGGTATAGCTTGTAATTTAAACTGAAAGTGAACAATAAGGCGGGATGTATAATCGAGACAGAAATTATTGAAATCCATGTCAATAAAGTGTTGATTTTTTTTTTAAAAATATATATATTAGGAAATATAACAATATATAAATATATTATATAGGATAATAATATGAACGTTATATAACACTAATTAGTATGATACATCATAGAAAATAAACTTCCAATCAGGTAAATATTTAATATACTACGTTTTTAAATATCAAATCTGCAAAATTTAATATCAGAAATTTCATAAATTCTTATACTGTGTAAAATGTGATCAGAAAAAAAATCTTAAAACAATTAAAGTATGCTTAATATCACTTATTTGATTTGATTTATTTTTAAGGAACGGGTGAAGTCGTGTTCCCCTTGGCGTTGAGATGTAGATAATATTAAACTAATTGTGATATTGTTATTATGTTAGTTTAGTTTATTATAATCTACATACGGAAGAAATATTTATATTTTAGTTACTCCAAGTAGTGAACATTGCGGTACCCTAGCAGTTTCATTATTGAGATCTCTATCCGTAGGGTTACCCAGGGGCAAGATATTTTGCCAGGGGTACCAGTTATAAGATTTGGACCTGTTGAATTTTTTTTATAAGTTCTATTAATTTCAATCTAGATGCTGAATATAAATTGAAGATAATATTGTTAAAATCTTTCTAATAAGAAATTATTGAAAATTCATATGGGATCAATGCAACACCCAACCTTAAAGTGGAATAACTGATCGTGTTTCCACATGTTTGAAGTAGCTAAACTATTAAGTACCATTTCTTCTTTACTTTGTGTTAATATTTAAATTCGCGATATTATAATGTCCCTTTTTTTTTTTTTTTATTTTTTTTTTACCACAGTTTAGATTTTAAGTATTTTTATTAGTTCCAAGTAACTTTCATATATTTTCAAAATTCAATATTATTACCAGATTATTACTTCTAAATATATCTTGCACATCAGAGTATATAGTAATACAGGAAACCAGGTTAATTAGTATCATGTTATGATTGTAATGCGCATTAGTTATATTTATTGACATATTTATTAAAATAATGTAAAATTTATTATATTAATTTAATATTATATTACTCTTAATGTAATTCCTTAATTTTTTTATTTTAAATTGCTTTAAAATAAAATTTAATTTTAATAAACTAAACTAATAAAAAAATAATATTTTGTTATTAAACCTTGAAAGCTGCTGCGTCAAATCAAAGATAATAGATTAACACATAGAGTCTAATTTAAACCGGAAGTGGACAACTGGCGTTAAAATCAAACAAAAGTGAGAATTTAATAAAATCCATATGAAGTTTTGAATTTTTTTTTAATATTATTATTTAAAATTAGGAAATATTATTGTTAAGTATCATATAAAACATACTAAACATTATAAAAACTAAATATTCTGATACATTATAGGAAACATACTCTCAATAAGTTCAATATTTTATACTGTGTTAGATGTGATAATGTAAAAAAAAAAAAAAAAAAAATCTTAATCCTAAAACAAGTTAGGGTATGCCTAATATCTCTTATTCAAATTGATTGATTAATTGATTTTTTTTTTTTTTTTTTTTTTTTTTTTTTTTTTTTTTTTTAGGAATTGGTACAGCGGTTTTAGCCAAAATGACCATCAGATAGAAGCGGATATATTATTATGTTATTTGGTTCATACTGACATTGAAACTTAAATCGTCAATGTTTTATTATGTTATAGTTATTAAAATCTACAAATGGAATAAAAAAATAGTTATATTAGTTACTCCAAGTAGTTATGGTATTACTGAACCCTGGCAGTTCAATTATTAATTAAAATGAGATTTTCTAATTATATTTAATAAGTTCCTCTTATTTTGTACGTAAAATTGCTATTTTTTTACATTACATAATACGTAATATTAAACTAGATCTAAAATATATTTCTGAAGATAAAACAAACCTGCTTTCCTCCATATGTATTTAAAGGCGTAGAACACCTTGAACAAAAAATTGTCTTATACCCTATCATACCTAAATATCAACGTTATTTGGCCGGAGTCATTGATTTCTAATTTATTTTCCATTTACAAAATGGCAGATGCGGGTTTATGACGTCACAGTTTGCTTGTTTCCATGCATTTGAACGAGGTGAGCTGTGATGTCATAAACCCGCCACTATCATTTTGTGAATGGAAAATAAATTAGAAAACAATGACTTCGGCCAAATTATAATTGATATTTAGGTATGTTATGGATGTTAGACAAATTGTTTTGTTCAGGGTGTTCTACGCCTTTAATGACGTCATTAAATATGGCGGCTGATTTATGTTAAGTAACTAAGTAGTAATTTTTGCGTAAGTTACGTTGACATTAACCCACGTACTTTTTAAGCCTATTTGCGCAGAATCTTACGTTTATTGTGAAATCTACTTGATAGTTATGGAAATAATTAATTTAATTTACATTAGTAAAATCCATTCTTTATTATATGGTAAAATCTAGCAGATTTATTAAAGATAAAAAAAATTAGCTTTGTTAACGATATTTGGATATTTCTCTTTTATTGCAAGTTAAATCTCTATTTTGTCACATTTCTGACATTCTTAATAAAAATGACACCTAAACCCCTGTAAGTTAAACCACTTGTTGTACAGCAATGCACGACAAGGTGCCTACCTCGCAGGATATCTCAAACTGAACAACTTCAGCTCTCACTAACTTCACAAATAAGACTCGAAATGGACCACTTGCATTAAAATGTTTTTAATTGTTGCAGCAAGTAAGTGAAAACGATTTTTACATATGCAATGCATTAAGAATTATTCAAATTATTTTAAAAAGTGCGTTCATTGCAAGTGGTCAATTGAACATTAACTTCCGTTTCGTGTTCTACGGACCAAAATTAGTAAGAAAACGTGTAAAACTCAAAATTTTGAAATTTTACCCAAAATAGTTTTTTTTATTTTATTTATTATTATTATTATTATTTTTTAGATATTACTTTTTTTATCTAGATATATTTTAAAATGGAACCCAGTTTTGAGATCTGCAGATCAATGGCTTTCTACAAGAGTGCATGTTGTTGGCTTTCTAGACCTTTTTCTTGACCTTAAAACTTTAAGATTCATATTTACATACTTTTATATAAATGGTTTATTGTAAATTAACTAGTTGTTGACATTTTTTTTCGTTTTTTAAATATCATTGCTTCCACTCATTTAAGAGCTTGAAAAGTAAAAAAAAAAAATTAAAAAAAAAAAAAAAAAGCAATTAGTTATGAGTAGCAATTTCTAAACTTTCAGGAAGATATTATCAATCAGCAGCAATACTTTTCGATAATTGCGGCAAACATGCCGAAAACTAGATTGTTTACCATATAAAAACTATTTGAATGCAACCACACTCACCACACTTGAAATCAATCATCTTTAGTTTATGTATATGATGTCATATTTTATGCGCTTGGACGCCATACTGGAGTAATACAGTATATGCATCGCTCAATATAGGACAAAATACGAATTTATCTATTTTCTTTGCAAAATCGGTTGTTGTTTTTAATATTATTTTTCTCAAACACTTGCGATACTACTTCAACCTGTTAACCGCATCGATGCAATCAAAAATATTTGCTTTAATATGTTGAAACTGTCAAAATGAATTATTTTGCTATCCCGGCCCATGTTTTAAGTATCCAACATGACATCGAATTTAACATGATTGCATACATCCTATAACCCGTGATCATAAAATTAGCCATCAAATAAGGGAAAGAAAAAAATTGACATTTTGATGAACCCCTTACTTAATGCTTCTTACGAATATTTCATTCTGCTTATTACCTGTAAATACATATAACATCAGTACACTTTAGATTGTCCGAAGGTTTATGTAACGATGTTTATTGATAAATTAAACTTATAATGTATGTAATTACATATATAAAAATATTTTTATTAAAATAATGTTAAATTAAAAAAATAATTTATAATAACAAATAAAATATTTACTTAATTTGATAAACGTTTTTATATGCAATTTTTAGAACAAAGTTTTTTTTTTTCATTTTTTTTTGTAGGTGCATAAATTTAAAATATACAATAAAAATAACATAAATATTTTAACAATAATAATTATTAATTGTTTTAATTTGACTTGGAATTGAATATGGATAAGGCTGGCGTTTTGACCAAACAATAGTTTGGTTGGCTGCATTTTTGTAAAATAACATCGTAATATGAGCACCAAAAATATGAATCGGTATAGGGTGTATCCGCATAACATCATATATTTAATGCGCTTGGAGGCGATAATGGAGTAGTGAATAACATTGCTCAGCATAGGACAAACTTCATTTAAGCCAATTTTCTTTGGGAAATCAGTTAATTTTTGGTTATTGTTATTTTTCTCACTTAATTAAGATACGGATACTGATTCAACATATTTACAGCATCTTTGCTCTTAAAAATATTGCTTGGCATTTTTAAACTGGCAAAATGAGTTTTTTTCACATGCCACTAATGCTATTGAGTTATCCAACATGGCTTTAACTTTAACATGAATGCATTGACCCTATTGGAAAAATGACACATTTTGTCAGTTTGAAAATATTTAGCAATAAATGACGCCATAATGGATACATTTCTCACTATATATAAAGTAAAAAGTTGTATAATAATTGTATAAATTCAATTATATTTTTTAAACAAAGTTTAAATCTTGTTTCATATTGTAAAATAAAATAATTTTGATCTTCTGATTTTTGTTATTACAATTTAAACATTAATATGTTAACCTACTGTAAACGTTTTCAAATTTGTAGCTTTACTGATTAAGCATTGTTTTTGTTATTTATATAATCTATATTAAATCTCTCTCTCTCTCTCTCTCTCTCTCTCTCTCTCTCTCTCTCTCTCTCTCTCTCTCTCTCTCTCTCTCTATTTGCATTTAAATTGTTTATTATGTTTCCAATGTTTGTTAACATCTATTGATTTGACTTCTCAGCAAAGTTTATAAAATCCATTTGTTATAAACAATAATGCTGACAAGACCAAAGCCAAGGCTTATTGGTTCAGATATGAGATATGAATATTGATTATTGATATATTCTGATTTGAAGTTGGTGATTAAACTTGTTAACAGTCGATAATAAAAAACAAAATTATTCATAATAAAAAAGTTTGGAGGTCTTTATTATTTATTGAAAATATTATTGATTCTTAATCAATAATATTACCGAAATTATTCCAATCAGTTGAAATTATGATTTTTTTTTTTTTTTTTTTTTTTTTTTTTTGCATTGATATTTTGATAAGCATCAATTGATTAAGAGTATACCACTTCAATGGTTAAAATATGTAACGGCAGTGGTTTCAATATCATATACTTAAAGGCACAAAGCTAGCCTGAAGGTTTCTCAGAGCTTTGTATAGTTCTAGACCTACACACTTTTGTGTAAACCCGAAATTTTCAATCATAATTTCTACTACTCTCACATTCCTCCACGACATAATATCTCTAACATCTCATATTTACATTTCATCATGTGAAAAGAATGATATCTCCATTAAATAAACATTACACGTCAATTTTACAATTATTGTGTATTTTCAACAAGCAACTTATTTACTGTACAGATTTAATATTGCTTATAAGTATTTTTATTTTAATAATAATAATAAGAAACTAATCAACAATTAAAATAATATACCTGTGCATATTACAAATTATATATAAAGAAATATAAAGTATAAAAATTTAAATATCATAATTAATAAAAAATATATATCGATGAAAGTCAAATGTTAACAGTACGTATAAAGTTTGCACTTTTTATGATTAAATTTTGAAAGATACAAGCCATCTCAATACACCACTTAAGCACTGATTATATAAAGTATAACATCTCTTTTTTACCATTTATAATTTGCTCTTTATTTTAATATTGTTTTCCTGACTTCCATTAAATTTAATTCTCAGCAAATGTATGTATAATTAATAAATATAATTGAAAATTATTGTTTTGTTTAATTTGTTTTTATTATTACTATTTTTTCTCACATACTTGAAAACCTTATTCGACCTGTCTTTAATGCTCATATATGGCACTGACTTTTACATGAATTCATCCATCCTATAGTTTAGTCATTCATTACTAATAACATATCTCTAGCTATTTATTAAATAAAATTGTTGTACATTTAAAGTCTATTGTACCTATGAAAATACACAAGTTTTTTTTTTTACGTTATTTTGAAGTCAATGTTTCATGATCTATGATAAAAAATATAAAAATTAAACCTTCACCAAAATAACCATTACATAAGGGTGAAAAAAGTTATGCTTTTTTTCTACTGCGATTGAAATTAACATTGCGTTTTATGTTTTATGCCAAAGCAAAAGAAAAAACTCATAAATTGTAACAATTAACGTAAGAGAAAATCTCAAATTTTGTTATTTATGTTTGTATTTTCAACTGATTATATTTTAAATTTTCTTTTTATTTGTCCCACATTCAATTCATCTCTATTTCGTTTTCTTTGATAAATTTGCTAAATTTGTTTACCTAAAAGAATTAGAAGAATATGACGTTTTCGTTTCTTCAGAAGCATTATAATTTCTTTAAATTTATTAACATATTTATTAAAATAATATTCACAAATAATTAATTATAATAGTATGAATTTAAAATAAAAATATTATATTTAAAAATATAAATTTAATATATTTAAAAATAAAATTATAACAAAACGAAATAATTGCAATATCTGATTATTAAATCTTGAAAGCTGCAATGTATCAGATCAAAAGTCAATACAATTATGTAATTTAAACTGAAATTTCGCAATAAGGCTGGCGTTAAAATTGAAACAAGTGAGCAATTTAAATAATTCCTTCCTTCCTTCCTTTTTTTTTTTTTTTTTTTTTTTTTAGTTTGTAAGTGAAACATCAATATTATTAGGAAATATAAATGTTTACTATCAGATTAAATAGCAAATCATATTTAAGGTTTCTATATAGTAGATGACTTGTATCTCAAAATCTAAAAAGAAAACTTCAAAACTTTATGATGCCATTTGAAAGTTAATAATATATAGAATAGTAACCTAGCTACCTATGATAAAACTTTCAGAACCCATGATTATCAGATAAGAGAGAAAATAATTAGAGAAATTAACAAGGCTCCTATGGTACTAAACCTTCAAATATACATAATTATAATCTAGCTTGTTACCCCAAGTATGTTTACATTTATGTAAATACCTTATCCTATATACTGAGTGTAAATATTTAGATTCTTTATTCTTTACTATTTTTATTTAAAACCCCACTATATTTAATTTTTTGACAAATCTTAACTTTATTCAGACTTTATTAACATATTACGTCATGCACATTTCCTTTATTAACCTCACAAATTAGAGTGATACGCGAAATAATTCTGGCTAGTTTTCTTTGAGTATTCGTTAAATTTATTTACATTTTTATTAAAATAATATAAATTTAATAAAAATATTTATTACACTCTAAATAGAAAATATATATTAATTGTGTAGAATTTATTTTTTAAAACAAATTTCAAATTGTTATTATAAATGATAAAATATTAAAATTATTACTCTATACTGCTATACTGTATAAGAGTTGTGGCATGCTCCTGTAATTAAGTTACTTAAAGGGATTTTGGTTGTTGGTCACATTTTGAGATATCAATATTCTCAAAACACATTCAAATTTGCAACTTTTCTTACTATTTTGTTATTAATATAATTTACATAAAATCTCTCTCTCTCTCTCTCTCTCTCTCTCTCTCTCTCTCTCTCTCTCTCTCTCTCTCTCTCTCTCTCTCTCTCTCTCTCTCTCTCTCTCTCTCTCTCTCTCTCTCTCTCTCTCTCTATTTGATTATATAATTTGTTTAGATATCTCCATTGTTTCCTGACGTTATTGATTTGACTTGTCAGCAAAGTTTGTAAAATTACATTGTTATAAACAATGATGCTGACAAGACCAAGGCTTATTGTTGTAACACATTGTTAACTAACAACTGACTGGGACCATAAACAAATATTATCTCAACAATGAAAACCTCTTATATTGTTACCTGCACAGTACGATGTAAACTATAGGGTGTAGGCGCATGACGTCATACTGAATGCGCTTTGACGCCATACTGAAGCAATGCAAAACATTGCTCTACATAGAGGACAAACGTTGTTTTGGATATATTATGTGGAAATTTATTTAATTTTGTTAATATTATTTTTCTCGTATACTTTACAACCTAATTCAGCCCGTTATTAGTGCTCATTTTGGTGTCAACTTTTACATGAATGCAAACACCCTATAGCTCAAGCCTCTCTTGTGACACATTTGTAGCTTTTTATTATAGAAAATAATATACGCATAGACGTTTCATATTTGTGAAATTAAAAAAGGTGAACCCTATTTTTTTAAGTATTTTAAAAAGTCAATTGTATAACATGTATTAAGTTACCAAGAAAAAAAAAAAAAAAAAAAAAAAAAACTGAATCCGTGACAACAAATAACCATCAAATAATAGAGAAAAACTGATATTATACTGCGATTCAAATTATGTTGTATGGCAGTGAAATGTAAAACATCGCAATTAAAAAGTTTACTTCATAGACCTCAAAACGTGATGATATTGCTTTAACAAAGAAGATCACTGACTTGGACCAGAAATTGTTAAAAAGGGAACTACTTTTATTAGAACAATATTTATTTGTACATTCTATATTGCCAGCAAAACAAACATTATAATTTTCATATGAAATTCAGTAACTTTTATGTTTTTCAAAGACTGTGGGCCCGCAACTTGAAATATTTATAATTAAAGTCTAGCTTGATCACTTTTTTTTTTTAATTTCTGACGTCATTTTTTATAAAATTTTGTATTTTGGTGTAATTTTTTTTCTTTACAATTATTACCGCTTATGTTAGTTACACATGGCTTTTATGAATTCATGTTAAAGCCGATGCCATGTTGGATCACTCAATAAAATGGGCGGCATAGGAAAATAACTCATTTTGCCAGTTTAAAAACACTATGCAATGTTTTTGAAAGCATTGACGTTGTTAATACGTTGAATTAGTATTTCAACTATGTGAAAAAATTACAATAACAAAAAAATTAATGATTACCAAAAGAAAATTGCCTTAAACGAAGTTTTCCCTATACTGATTACTGAGCAATGTTACTCACTACTCCAGTATGGTCCATAGACTTCAAGTGCAAAAATTATGACGACATCCACATACATATTATATTTCAATTTCATAAATCACTTTACATGTAAAAGAGAATATCATGATGAAAGACTACACATAGAAGTTACTTATACTCTTATATAATACATGCGGGGACATTAAGTTAAATTTATAAACATTATTATTAAAATACTATTTTATTTGTATAAATGTTTACATTTTAATACAAAATATTTATTACGTTATTTATATAACAAACTACATAAAAAATATAATAATGTTTTTGTTAAAAAAATAAAATTATTATTTACTATTTTGTCATACATTGTATAATAGACGAGTTTATCTGTCTTACTTTATAAACATTAATATTTTGAAGTATTCTAAACACATTCGAATTGAAAACTTATTTACTGATTACGTATAAGCATTTTTTGTTATTAATATAATGCGTAATCTCTCTCTCTCTCTCTCTCACTCTATTTCCATTAAGTGGGTTTCCAATGTTTGCTGACATCTATTGATTTGACTTCTCAGCAAAGAATGTAAAAGTCTATTGTTGTAAACAATGATGCTGACAAGACCAAGTCTTATTGTTGTAACACATTGTGAACTGACAACTGACTGCCTGAAATATTATCTTTTAAAAAATCTTATGCAATCCAACCTTGTATTTTACAAATCAAGGGACAACTGTTTTAAGGCTGAATATAAGTGATTCGCTCATATCCACTTCCGTTTTGACGTACTGCGCATGCGTAGTAAGTAGATACGAAAACAGATGTGAGCGAAATCGCTTAAAGTCAGCTTCAAAACTGTTTTTCCATTATTAGTCTATATACGTACATGTGTCCTATAGGGTGTATGCCCATGACGTCATACTGAATGCACTTTAAGAGAGTAATAAAGTAGTATTGTTTTAAACAATGACGCTGACAAAACCAAGGCTTATTGTTGAAACACATTGTTAACTAACAACTGACTGGGACAATAAACAAAAATTATCTCAACAATGAAAACCTCTTCTATTAATAAATATACATCCAGTAAGATGTGAACTGTATAGAGTTTAAGCGCATGACGTCATACTGAATGCGCTTCGACGCCATACTTGAGCTTTGAACAACATTGCTCAGCATATGACAAACGTAGTTGTAAACTATTTTCGTTGAAAAGTTACTTACTCTCGATCGTTTATTACTATTTTTCTTGCATACTTGAAATTTTAATACAACTGTTATTTAGTGCTTACCATGGCATCGACTTTTATATGAATGCATTCACCCTATTGCTCAATCTGCGGTATCTCTAAAATTACAAAAGTTTGAACCCCATTTTTTAATGTTATTTTAAGGAGTCTGTTGTACTTGTTAGTCTGATAATTATAAAAAATAAAAAAAAAACTTGACCATAAGATAAGGGAGTAAAAGTTATATAATTATTTTGTATAAATCAACATGGTTCTGCAGGGCACTAAAAATATACATAAAGAAAAAAAACTTAATATCCTTGCAAACAAGGAGTTAATGTCTTATTGAATCACTTCTTAAGCAATTTGTTTCTGAAGAAATTTTACTACACTAAAATTACGAATTATTGGCAATTTACTGTATATCACGTTTCATAGTATAAATAAATCTTAACAGTTTTCTACATTAGATAGCCCATAGTTGTTGGTTACACCGCGTACGTGTTTATTATTCATTGATACACTTTATTTGTGGTTAATAACATAATTTCTAGTAGCGGTTTAGTATAATTTATAAACATTCATAATAAAATAAAATGTAATAAATATTTATTTAAGAATATCTATAAATAAAATTTATTATAATTGAATTAAATTATCATATATAATAATAACTATATAGTTTTAATATTATTATTATTTTTAGTACAAAAATTTTATAAGTTAGATAAAAAATATATTCAAAATAAAAATTATTACTTATTATTTGAACTAAAAGTATTACAACTATTACAAGACGCGATGATGCTGACAAAAGTAATAATGTGTGTGCATTCATTCCATAAATTATGTAGTTTTTTTTTTTATTATTGTTAAAAAAATTTTATTGTACATTTTAAAACACATTATAAAATATGAAGATGTAAAATAAGATAATCTTTTTACATATCACTTATAGCCATGGGTTTGAAATTTTTGTAAATGTACTTGGATATAAAATTGATAACGGTTTTCTTGCACTGAGCAACGACGTAAAAATTTACTTCTTTTTTTTTTTTTTTTTTTTTTTTGCAAAATTAATTAGAAATTTGCTGTTTTAACTATTAACTATCCTGTATTGACAATTAATGGAGACTGTTGGCACAAATAAAGTACCTTACCTTATAGCATATTCAAAACATGTACTATGACAAAAATGGAAGGATGGAGGAGGTACACTGGTATCAGGGGTTGAAAATATTAATGTTAAACATTGCAAAATTTACTATAAAATTCTCTTAAGGCGGGAAATCAGGTACTGCGGGATTTGACTTAAAAATTGTAAAGTAAGAAAAATCTGAAAATTTGCACGGTGTTACATTAGGATATGGTATCTTCAAAAATGTAAAATAGTTGAGGGGCCACCATCTAGACCATGCTAGATTTTAAATTATATGATATTTAAAATTTTTAGTCCCATAAGAGACATGTTAATTTCAATAATTATTTTCTCTCTTATCTTATGTTCACGAGTTGTGAAAATTTTATGATAGGTAGCTATAACTATTAATTTTCAAATAACGTCATGTCATAATGTTAATAAGTTTTATTTTTAAAATTTGAGATAAAAGCCAGCTAATATTCAACCCTTAATTAATTAGTTAAGTTAATCAATTTAGTTAATTTTATTTTAAATATTCATATTAAAATTTGCGTTATAAAATACAAGCTTTTTTAAAATTCACCTTTTTTTTATTTATTGTAAATATCAATACAAAATCATCGTATCGTATCATCAATAGTCACAGCTTCAAATATTGAAGTTTTATTCCCCACTTCTTTACACGTTTGATTATTACTTATAAACATTTTTATGAAAATAATAAATAACTAAAAAAATATGTATATTTAAGAACAAATATAAATAAAGAATATAATACTTACATAATTACATTAAATTGCACACTTAATTATTTTAATTTTTTATATACAATATATTGAATATATCAAACTGTAATCGAATAATGTAGATATTAATTATAAAATATAAAAAGAAAAAAAAGTTAAATTTGAACAGAAAATAAATAATGCTAACGTTTAATTAATTGATATTAGAAATGTATAGGGTGTTTGTATTTATATTTAAAAGTTATCGACACGTGAACACAAAATAACATAATAATTTTATTAATCTGGTGTGAGAAAATAACACATTTGACCATACTTTAAAAAATATTTAGTAATATTTTGGAGAGCATATTAATACTGTTAGCAGATTGAATCATTTTTTCAAGTTTGCGGGTTTTTCATTATTATTTTTTTTTATTAATTAAAAAAAGATGATTATGACACATAATTACTGTTAACTATTAAATTAAAAAGTTAATGATATTTAACGTTATTCAGTACACAACAATAATTAATCTGATACACTGACGTGAGTATTACACATATTTTTGAGCAGGTAACATTTATTGTATTGCTTGGTGAAAATGTTAAACAGTAATAAAAAGTAATAATTAATATTGATATATCATATTATTATAATATACAGTAAAATATGATCTGTCATTTCTTGTTACATATCTGTAAGTTATTACTGAATAAAATTGTTGTAATGACAAGTCTAGTGGTTGAAAAATCACAAAAATCGGGACTCTATTTTTCTGATGTCATATTTCAAGTCATGGTCATGGCATTTGATAAAAATATGTGAATCCGTGACCGAAATAAACATCAGTTTTTTTATTATTTTTTTTTAATGTGCTGCAAACGGAAACTAAAAGAGTGCATAAACTTTATATAGAGACACTCAAAAATTTAAGGTATTACATATTTTATTCTCTGTTGTTGGCTTGTATCTCAAATATTTATAAGAAAACTTCTTAAGTTTATGATACAATTTTAAAGTTGATTATAACAGTTACCTACTGTATGATAAAATTATCAGAACTCGTGAGCATCAGATAAGAGAGAAAATAATTATAGAAATTAACATGGGCTCATATGGGACTAAAACTTCAAATATTCAAAATTTATAATCTAGCAAGGTGACGCTCTATTATTATTATTATTTTTTTTTTTTACATTTTTGAAGATGTATCCTTATGTATCACTTTGTATAATTCAGAATGTTTTGCGTTTGTTTTTTCTTTACAATTGTTAAGTAAAATCACGCATTTTAATTTTACCCTTCACCTTCCTAAATAACATTACCAAAACGCTTTTGTTTTGTTCAATTTTTAATCTTAAATTAATATTTTGGTCCTTTTAATCAACTTTATAAATACTTTTGTTAAAATATATATTTAATATAAAAATTAAAAGTTAAATATTAAATACACCATTCTTTTTTTAATTTAAACTTTAATTACAAGTATTTTATGTAAAAAATTTTATTATAGTTTAATTTCCAAAAATGATTTTAGTTGTTAAAACTTGAAAGTTGATTTATCAAGATGAATACTGCTGCATCAAATGAAAATACGTTTTTTAAGCTTCTAATTTGAACGGACAATGTCGAAAAATAAATACACAACTCATTAAAAAATAAATATTTAGGTCTATTTTTAAGCTTACCGACAAAAAAAAAAAAAAAAAAAAAAAAAAAAAAAAAGACCGTGAACACTAAAATATTCGAGTATCTATCCTTTCCAATTTTCCGGAATTAAAGCAATAGCTTTTTTCAAAGATCGTATAAGTTACGTGTTTCTCTTCATAATCGTAATGTTAAATTAAATTAGGGATGCCGTTTCTTTTTCTAGAGCGCCTGAACCGTTGATCAAAATAGCTATGAGGTAAGAGAGAGAAATTGATATTATATTGCGTTTGATCATGTTTTATGGCATAGTAAAATTTTAAAAAATTAACTTCATATAGACTCTCAAAATGTGTTGCTATTGCTTTACCGATGAAGGTGACTAACTTGGATCGGAAGTCGTTACAAGAGGAACTATATTTTTACTATAATTGTTTGTACAATCTTTATTTTCAGCGAAACAAACACTATAATTTTTATATGAAATCATGTAATTCTAAAGTGTTTTTTTTTTATCGTTCTAAAAAGGTTTTAATAACATTTTTAATTTTAAAACTATTTTGACTAAAATTTGAATTTCCATATATCTCTTACAGAGCAATAACTTAAATATTTGATCGTGTTTCCGCAAGTTTGACGTAGCTTAACTTTTAATTTTTATTTCTTCTTTACTTTGTATTAATCTCACGGCCGGATAGTTTGCCATCAGATAATAAACGATCGTCGATCACCTCTTGATGATTTTGCGAACACACTCTGATCTGCGCTTGAGCACCCCCTGTATCGCGGCAACTTGTTTGTCATGGGTGACGTCACACAAGATTGTCTTTACGCGGCATATATGCAACACGGAGAACCGCACGCAGGTCAAATGACCATCACTCAACTTGGGCCAACTTATCCTATCATATTATAGAGAAAACTTAACTTTTTTTTCTTCGGTTTGCTGGGGCTAATATTTTGATAATAATTATTAATATTTTAAATTAAAATTTGAAGTTAATATTATGAATAATTCTGGCGTTAAAATAGATAAAATGTTATTTAAAAGGCAGTTTCTGTCATATAAAAGTTGACGACATATGTGAGCACTTAATAGCATGGACTGCTAGTATGAGAAAATAACACATTTTGTCAGTTTAAAAATATTCAGCTATAAATGACGTGACGTCATACTAAATACGTTTTAACGCCATACTGCATCAATGAATAACATTTCTCACCATATATGATAAACGTCATGTTTAACTAATATTTTCTTTGGGAAATTTGTCAATTGTTTTTTTTTTTATTATTATTTTTCTCGCATACTTGAAAACCTAATTCAACGTGTTATTCAGTGCTCACTTATGGCGTCGAATTTTACATAAATGCATAGCCCAATCATATCATGTAACATATCCGTAGCTTATAACTTAATACAGTAAAATTTTTGTATTTTTAGAAGTCCATATTGTATCTCCAAAATTAAAAAAGTTCACCAATTTTCTGACGTCATTTTCAGGGTCTATGATTTAGAAAATAAAAATAAAAATAAAAACCCGCGAACAAAATAACCATCAGATAATAATAACAATAATAATATAAACCCTATAAATATAAAAATTCACTTTTTTTGTCATTGTTATTTTTCTCGCATACTTGAAAAGGTAATTAACTTTTGTAAGCAGCATCAATTCTCTCTCTCTCTCTCAAAAAAAAAATGTTAAGTATTTTTAAACTTGCAAAATATTTTAATTACTGTTTTTTAATTATTATTTACTGTGTTATTTTCCCATGATCGTTAATGATTTTTGTATTCACTTACGGTGTTAAATTTTAGATGACTGCAATTACCTTATACATTTTATTAATTATATTGATACACAGTTTCTAATTATAATCAATCTCATGACATTCTCTGTGGAGTCTGCGTTAGGAGTTCAATGTGATTTATAACCATGAATATCATATAACAAATATTTTATATTTATAAACATATTTTTGTAAAATAATAAAACTAAAAATTATTTGTTAATAAAAACTGCAAACAAAAAAAAATGCATAAATTAAACATAATAAAAAGGTACTATTTGAAATTAACTTTAACATAGGTTTGTTAAATATTTTTAATTGTAAAATTAAAGCATGTTGCACACTGTATCGTTTTTTTTTTTCATTTTAATATGTACAGTCTTAAATTTATTGACCTTTTTATTAAAATAATACTAAAGAATTAATTTAAAAAATTTACTATTATATTATTTTAAAGTTTTTTAAATTCTCAATGATAATTAAGACCGAAGGTAACTACAAATAAAATTTGGTTTACATGCCATAAAATTATCAATACAGATTGAAGGTGCACAATCATTATAGTTTTATTCGTTGCGATTCACAATTAAATATTACTTTTAGATGAAATTAAATTTATAAATATATTTATAACAAAATATTAAACTGAAAATATATTTTTACTAACAACTACAAATACATAAAATAATTATTATAATAAAAAAATTACATAAAAAACTAAAAACTTTTGTGTAAACTTACAAGCATTTCTTTAAAGATAAAGGAATGAATATTACTGTCTGTACGTATGGTATGTACATATGGTAGTTTTTTTTTTTTTTTTTTTTTTTTTCCCCAATAAAAAAAAGTATTATTGATATTTGCTTTAATATAATACTATTACACGAATTCAAATTTGCAGCATTTACTTGTAAGGGTGGGAAATATTACAGGACTTGACTGCAGGAGAGAAAAATAGGACAGTCTGCATAGTGATACAATAAGATAAGGTAACTTCAAAAATGAAAAAAAAAAAAAAAAAAAAATTGAGGGGTTTACTATTCTAGATTTTAAATTATGATTTTTTTTGACGTTTTAGTCCCATAAGAGCCCATATTATTAATTTCAAAATTTATTTTCTCTCTTATCTAATGGTCACGGGTTTTGCAAATTGTATCAAAAGTAGCTGTTACTATTAACTTTCAAATGGCATCATAAAGTTTAAAAGTTTTATGATTAGATTTTGAGATACAAGCCATCTCAATACACCACTTAAGTGTTTTGTCCTATAAATGTCTATGTTTTTCTCTGGTCTATTTCTTTATATGACTTTATAACTTAAATTTCTTTACATTAAACTCGTAACTCGTTAACATTTTCATTATTGTAGTTTACGATATTCTTACAGGGACGAGCACAATATTCAGACAAGATTATACTTAACCGTTATTTATTTGCTAAAATATATTTACTTTTATAGCCATATTTTTATAAAATAATAAAATAAAATTTTATTTTATTTTAAAAAAAAAAATAAATATGTATGATTATTTTACAATCAACTTTATTTTATTAAGTTGTTTTAAAATTGTAATATTAATTAATATTGCACAATGTACAAATAATTTTTAAATTTAATAATTGGATCATAATATTAATCTACATGAAATATATTCAAATTTGCAGTATTAACATATGAGCTATTTTTTTATGCAAATGAAATAAAAATATCTCATTATAATAATAATAATAACACTATAATATAACATATTCTGATAACTATCAGAATTAATAGCTGAAATCATGTTTAAGCGTTGTATTGAGATGGCTTGTATCTCGTTATATATATAATATAAAGAAAGCTTCGAAACTTTAAGATACCAATTGAAAGTTAATAGTAACAGTTACCCATGATAACATTTTCAGAACCTGTGACTATCAGATAAGAGAGAAAATAATTACTTATTCAAATTAACAAGGTCCTTTATCGGAATAAAACTTTAAATATTCATAATTAAAATCTAGCTTGCTCAAATGATCATCAACCTCACATATTAATTGTTGATGTTCGAAGTTAAACTGAATCAACTGTAGATAAGGCTGACGTTAAAATAAAAAGAAAATAAATAAATAATAATAATAATAATAAAAGGTAGTTTTAAAAAGTTGACGATATATGTAAGTACCAAATAACATGATCCGGTATGGGAAAATGACACATTTTGTGGGTTTAAAAATATTTTGCAATAAATGACGTCACTGTAAATGCGCCTTGGCGCCATGCTGGATCAATGAATAACATTTCTCACCATAGGGCAAACGTCATTTTTTACTATTTTCTTCGGAAAATTTGTCAATTGATTTAATTAATATTTTTCTCACATACTTGAAAACCTAATTTGACGTATTATTTAGTGCTCACAAATGGCGACGCTCTATAGCTCAGCTATCTCTTGGGACATAAATAATGTGTGTAGCTTATTATAGTAAAATTGTTGTACATAATATACTTCCAATTTTCCGACATCATTTTAAAGAGTCAAGTATTATTTACATGACACGTATAATTTTCACATTATTAATTAATTATAATAATTAATTAATTAATAATAATAATAACAAAAGGAGCCGTTCACAATCTTTTTGAAATTATACATGTGAACGGCTCCATTTGTTTACATTGTTCCAACTTTGTTTATCTATCGACGCGTGTCATGTAAATAAAGCTCCAGGCGGTCTATAATTAAAAATAAAAATTCTGGATCAAAATAACCATCAGATAAAGAAGAATTGTAAAATTGTTATTTTGTTATACTGAGATGAAAATGTACATGGTGCTATATCAAAGCATCGAATATAAAAATCAGAAAAAATAAAAAAATAAAATAAATCATATAATGGTGACAAACAAAATTTATTGGTGTTTGTTTCTTTACTATTGTCTCTTTTTTTTTAAATGCTGCTAACTATCAACTAATAATTCTGAGTGAAGTTTAATGTGAGCTGAAAGTGCACAATCAGGCTGGCGTTAAAATTAAAACGAGTGAGAAATTCTTATATCTCAATCCTTATTATTATTATTAATTTTTATTCAGTTTGTAAGAGAATTAGCCATGTTATTAGGAAATATAAATGTTTACTATCAGATTAAATAGCTAATCAAATTTAAAGGTTGTATTTCAATAATGACTTAATTGTATATCAAAATCTAAAATGAAAACTTTATGATGCCATTTGAAAGTTAATAGTACCTAAATATTATGATAAAATTTTCAGAACCCGAGACCATCAGACAGGAAAGGAAATAATTATTAATTGTTTATATAAAGTATAACATGTCTCTATTTTATAATTTGTTCTTTATGATTACTTTTATTTTTTTCCTGACATCTACAGATCTTACTTCTCAGAAATTTTTGTAAAATTATATAATATTTAAACATAATTTTTTATTTTATTATTTTTTTTATTAATTTTTCTCACATACTTGAAAATATTATTCAACCTGTCTTTAATGCTCACAAATGGCATCTACTATTACATGAATGCATCCATCCCATAGTTTAATCATACATTACTTAGTTATAATATATTTATAGTTTATTATTAATTAAATTTGTTGTGCATTTAAAGTCTATTGTATCTATGAATTTACAAAGATGTTATTTTGACGTAATTTTAAATTGTCAACGTTTCACGATCTATGATAAAAAAAATATAAATATTCGAACTAGTAACCATTAGATAAGGGTCAGAAAAAAATTGTTTTTTCGTATACTTCGATTTAACTTAACATTTCATTTTATGTTTTATGCCAGTGTAATGTAAAAAAAAAAAAAAAAAAAAAAAAATTATAACACTTAACTTAAGGGAGTAGGGAACCAACGTCGGCCATTAGACTCAAAGTTTTCTCTTCAAAAAATTCTGAAATTTTGCAAAATGTTACTTTAGCTTGAGACAATTTCAAACATATAAAAAAAAAGTTGGGGGGTCACCTTGCAAATGAAATTTATATGATTTTTCGAAATTTTAAGCCCATAAGACCCAATGTTAATGTCAATAATTGTTTTCTTTTCTTCGGAACGGTCAAACATCATGAAATTTTTATCACAGCTAGGCGTGACCTTTAGCTACACAATGACACCAAATTTAGACCCAAAACATTTCTAGTTTTTGAGATATAAGGTCGGTACCCTACTCCTTTAATAGAAAATCTCAAAAATTTTCATTTCTTTTTTTTAACGAATATAATTTCAATTTTCATAAATTAATAATTGCTAAATCATCTTATCCCTATTCCATTATCTTCGATCCTACAGTACGTTCCATTGAACAAAGTTTAAATGGAATTATTTTTATAATTACTAAGCTCTAAGCTACAAGATAATTTAATTATATTTATTAACATATTTATTAAAATAATATTAACAAATATATTATTTAAATACTATGATTTTAAAATAAAGTTATATAAAATTTTAAAAAGATAAATTTTTATAAAAGTTCATATTTAATTACTTTTAAATAAAATAAATTTCAATATCTGATTATAAATTCTTAAAAGCTTATATATCAGATTAAAAGTGAATACAATTCCATAGAGCGTGTAAATTGAGCTGAAATTGCCTAACTGAGCTGGCGTTAAAATTACAAGAGAGCAATTTATATAATTTCATACTTCCTTTTTTTGTAGTTTGTAAGTGAAACAACAACGTTATAAGGAAATTAAAATGTTTAATACCAGATTAAATAGCTAATCATTTTTAATTGTTGTTTATAGATGACTTGTATCTCAAAATCTAAAAAGAAAACTTTGAAACTTAATGATACCATTTAAAAGTTAATAAGTAACAGCTACCTATATAATAAAATTTTCAGAACCCGTGACCATAAGATAAGAGATAAAATAATTAGGGAAATTAACATGGACTTTTTTGTGACTTAAAATTGAAATATACATATTTATAATCTAGCCTGATCACCCCCAATATTTTATCATTTCTGTAGTTACCTTATCCTATTTAGTAAGTGTAAAATTTTATAGTTTTTATTTTTTACTATATGTACAATCACAAGTAAGCTGATTTCTTTGGCCCACTAACAAATTTTTACGTTAAGGCGGGAAATCAGCTACTACGGGATTTGACTAAAAAGTCGCAAAGAAGGAAAAAGCTGAAATTTTGCATGGTGATACATTAGGTTAAGGCAACTTCAAAAAGTAAAAATTATGGGGGGTCACCATGCTAGATTTTGAATTATGATTTTTGGAAGTTTTAGTCCCATAAGAGGCCATGTTAATTATAGAAAATTTCAAAAATTATGTTCTCTCTTATCTGATGGTCACGGGTACTGAAAATTTTATCATGGGTAGCTACTGCATTATGCGTACTGATCATTCAATCAATTAATACAATTTCATTTGATTTATTTACATTTTTTTTAATAAAATAAAAATAATAAAATTATTTATTACACTAAATACAAAATATACTGTATATTAATTATGTTATTTTTTTTATTTTATATCTCTTAAACAAATAGTATATACTTTTATTTTAAATGTAAAAATATAAAATATTAAAACTATGGGAGTTGTAACGTGCTCATGTAATTCAGCTACCTTAAGGTTTACTTTGTGATCAGATTTTGTTTTATCATAATTTTTCATTATCTCAATATTCTCTATAAGCACATTTAAATTTGCAATTTTTTTCTGTTTTGTTATAAATATAATGTATATTAAATACCTCTCTCTCTCTCTCTCTCTCTCTCTCTCTCTCTCTCTCTCTATTTGCATATAATTAGTTTATATATCTCCATTGTTACCTGACGTTATTGATTTGACTTCTCAGCAAAGTTTGTAAAATTACATTGTTGTAAACAATGATGCTGACAAGACCAAGGCTTATTGTTGTAACAAATTGTTAACTAACAACTGACTGGGAAAATAAACTAATATTAGCCTAACAATGAAAATCTCCTAAGATCTGCCCACAATGACGCGTAAATCACACGCAAGACTAACGGAAGAATTACATAAAATTATCTTGATTTTAACGAAAATCCTTGCGTGTTCACACAAAAATATTGTTACATACAGTATAAGATGTGACCTATAGACCCCTTGCACATCCTTGCGCTTTGTCGCCATGTTTGTGGTGACTAATGCATTGTCCAGCATAGGGGAAACTTCATTTTTCCTAATTTTTCACATAAAAAATTGTTTATTTCAACTCAACAAATTTTTCTCATATCCTTCGAGCTTATTAGGAGCTAGAAATAAGGCTTTGATTGAGGTTTGAAGCTTCTTTTGCTATTAAAAAAATAAAAATGATGTTTTTCCTATGCTGGCCTATGTATTCCTGACCAACAAAATGGCGGCTCTTAAATATGAGTGCAAGCGGTCTATAGGGTGTGTGCGCATGACGTCATACTGAATGAACTTCGACGTCTTACTGGAGCAATAAATATATTTTCTCAACATAGGACAAACGTAGATCTGTCTATATTTTATAAAAAATAAATTAATTCAGTTTTAAATAAAAAAATTTCTCGTATACTTTAAAACCTAATTCAAGGCGCTCACTTATTGCTCATTTTGGCGTCAACTTTTACATGAATGCAAACATCCTATAGCTCATTCCTCTCTTGTAGCACATCTGCAGCTTTTAACTTATTTACTAACAAAATAATGTACGCATAGAAGTTTCATATTTGTGAATTTTAAAAAGGTTACCCCTATTTTTCACGTTATTTAAAGAGTTAAAAAATAATAATATAAATTAGAAAAATAAATTAACAAAAAAAAAAATGAAACCGTAAACAAAATTAACCATGAGATAAACGAAAAAAAAATTTAATGATATACTACGATGGAAATCGTTTTATGGCAGTATTATGAAAAAAAAAAAAACGCTATTATTTTCATATGGAATTGAGTAAATTTAATTTTTTTTTGTTCCGAAAAAGGTTTAAATAAATTATATATAAATTTAAAACTATTTCGTCTAAAATTTAAATTTCCACATCTGCTTATAAACTTTTACAATGGAATAACTTTAATATTAGATCTTGTTTTAAAGTAACATTTCTCTTTACTTTCGGTCAATATCTTGATTCTCGACTGACTAGTCGCGTTATAATAGTCGGTCAACTACTCTCTTCTTAACTTTTTTTTATTGCATTTTATATTACAGTATTATACTGCTTACAGTATTTCTTAATACATTTTTCATTTAACGTAATTATATATTTAATAAATAATATATTTCTTCCTTTGATCCATTTTGTATATTTATTTATATAATACACAGAACGTACATAAAAATTAATTATATATATTGACATATTTATTAAAATAATATGAAAATAATTATACATTGCTTAAATATTGCATATTATTATTAAAAAATATATTTTTATATTCTTAATTTTAGTTATTTAAAAAGAAAATTATGTTTTAACACCATAAACTATAGTAAAAATGATAATAACTGTCAATAAACCTTGGAAGCTGATGCATCAAACAAAAGGCAATACTTAAAGCATAGCGCGTAATTTGAACTGAAAGTGGACAATGTTCACAAATTTACTTCGTTATGTTTAGCGCCTAATAAGGCTGGCGTTCAAATCAAACACAAATGAGAATTTAATAAAATCCATATAACATTTTTATTATTTTTTATTTTTACCCGGGCTAGAAAAGTCAAATAAATTACTAATTTTTAAATTCTATTGATTTATTTTAAATGAGACTAAAAATGCCTTATTTTTAATGTTAAGTATCCGTTTTACTTTAATTATTACTAAATTATATCATGTAGTTAACATTAGGACTAGCATATTCAGTAAAACTTAAAATTAGCTTTGTTAATGATATTGGTATAATATTTCTCTTATGTTTTGGACGTTAAATTGTTATTTTGTCACATTTCTGACTTTCTTATTAAAATCACCTAAGCCCCTGTAAGTTAGACCACATGTTGTACAGCAATGCACGACAAGTTGCCTACCTCGCAGGATATCTTAAACTGAACCACTTTAACCCTCACTAACTTTTAACTTCACAAATAAGACTCAAAATTGAAAATAACTTTAGTTTCGTGTTCTAGCAAGAATTAGCAAGAAAATTTGTTAAACTCAAAATTTTACTCAAAATATATTTTTGCAAATGCCTTATTTATTTTAGTTGTATTTTGAAAAATTGAGTCCCGTTCTGAGATCTGCAGATCAAGGTTGTTCTGCAAATTTGCGTGTTGTTGGCTTTCTAGATTTTTTACAAGACCTCAAACTTTCAGAAACACATTTATAAAAACACATTTTTATAAATAATGCTTTTATGGTAAATGTACTAGTTATAAATGTTTTTCTTCTTTTTTTTTTTTAATACGTTATACTCATTTAAGGGCTTCAAAATTTTAGCACAAAAGAGAAAATTAAGCAATCATTTATGTACATTCTTTTTTTTTTTTTTTATTAACTTTCAAACGAGAAGAATCTATTATTAAAAATTCAGCAAACAACTGTCGATAATTTTGGGAAGCATGCTGATAACTAGCTTATTTACCATACTTAAAAACTATATAAATGTATCTACACTATAGCTCAATCATCTCTTTGTGCCGGTTCCAAATCTTCTGAACCTGTGACCAAAATATCCAATAGATATGAAAGATTAAGGAAATTAATATTGTGTTCATAACAGTAAAATATAAGTAACAATTTTTTAAATAAACTTTTAATGACATGTAATATATATGTGATGCAAACTATCGTTTAATTACTCTTAAAAAAAAACACATTTGAAAATAAAATGTCATAATATAAACCACTGTCAGTAAAAATATCAAAGAACCACTTCAGTATGGGTTTTGTACAATCATTTTACTTAAAAATGAATTTCTACTATAGTTGATGGCCATTCAATGCAATCAGATAGAGATTTAGTTCAGTTGACGCAAAACTCTATCTAAATATCGTTTTCTCCATATGCGAATAGAAATTCATTTTTTATTAAAATGACCGTACCGTTTGTGGACTCGACAAAAACTATTATCTAAGCGATTTAAAGCAATAGAAATAATAAAAAAACTTCAATTTTTTTTTTTAAATGAAGTTGATAGTATCTTTAAGTCTGTGAATATTTTAAACTTGTGAATATATTTTGAGAACTGATTTCTTAAATAATTTAACAAATTGAATTTACAAAAGTAAAATTGACTCGGCTGGTATGCACTTTTAAAAATGCACCAATTTTACTTGTGCAGTTTATTATAATATAATTTATGTCATTTAGAAGTTAACCTGTTATCAATCTGAACGTTTTCTAAATTATAATTTGCAATCATGTTAATCATGTGATTGATCAATAATTCACTTTTAAAGTTGTAAATATTTAGTCTCGTTTAAGAAAATTATTAAATTATTAATTATTTAAAAAAATAATAATAATGTTTAACTAAAATACGTATTAATAAAAGTAAATGTAATTATTATTACACTTTAATTAAAAAAAGATAAAACTATAAGGTACTCCCCTACCGGAAGTTTCCCATTGGGAATTTTTCCCATGGGGATTTCGCCACGGGAAATATTTCCCATGGACAGAAATCCCAGCTCAAATTTCCCACTTATGGGAAATTTGAGCGGGTGCTTCTGCCCATGGAATTCTCTCCCGCAGCGAAATCCCCATGCAGATTACACTCATATTTGAATTTTCACTTGCAAAATATTATTTACAATTGGCTAGAAATTTGTTCAATGCCAAAAATTAGTGATCAATATTTCTTTTAATAAGAATAAACATGTTAAAAAAATTGAACACTAATTTGAGGCATTGAAAAAATTTCTAATTCAATTATAATAATTGATAATATACATATAAAATATACTATACAATAAAATATACTATACAATAAAATATACCATACATTCATGCAAAATAATTCATTGAAATTTTTACAAATTTCTCTTTATTTTTCAAAATTACATAACCCGTACCCAATATGCGAGTATATTATATTATATGTATAAGTATGTGGCGGGTTATCCCTTGCCTACTTTAACGTGCAGAACTAAAAAAATATATAACATTTATTTACGTTAAAATAGGCAGAGATCCGCGACAATTTCTTTTACATTGTTTACAATTTTTTTAAAATATTCTCATAACAACAATTTTATGCAAATGACCCTTTACCATGTAGATAACAAATTATTTTAACTCACCAATTAAAGAAACAAGCAATAATTTAGTTATTATAAACTCAAACCTCCTTGAAATATCGGTAACACGCGCTCGTGTACGTGTTTTGCCGTGGAGCGGTAATGGCGTCCCCATAGCATCGCGGCGTGCATACGTGCAGACCCATACAAACAGAAATAAAACACAAAGTACACATATTCTTACATTTAAAATATCACAAAATAAGTAATTCACACTTCCCTTAAATAAAAACAATCTTCTATTCCATCCAGACTTGACTTTACTGGCCTCACTTAACAAATCTTGTAGAGCGACGTCGACACACACAATGTAAAAGACGCCATTTTTCCAAACTACCATGAGGCCAACCGAGCGCGCGGCGGCCATGTTTGTTGCCCCTTCCCCGCGGTGAATTTAAACTTTGAATTTTATTCTATATTTTGTAAATAAATAGTAGTATATTAAATTTCAGAAAATAAAAAGTTAATAAAATATTAAAAAATAAATTTTATTGAACTTTTAAGATAAAAAAATATCACTTTATTGGTTTATTTATTTCTTATTGTGTTTAATAAATAAGTTAAATCTCTCATATTTGCAGTCAAAAGTAAATCAAACTATATATATTTATACACGTGTTTTCTAAAGTATTTTATTATAATAGATAAAAGTTTTTTTTTTATAAAAGTTTTTGATCGCGAAAGTGGATAATAATGGAAATATAATGTTGGCAAATTTCAAAAAAATAATATTTTTAAATACATTTTAATTTATTCTACATAATAAGAAAAAAAATTCCCGAACGCAACAGTAATTAAATAATATATCACTGCCTATACCAAAAAAAAAATTATAATAATATTTTTTTTTTTTTTTTTTTTTTTTACTAAAATACTGATATTTTTTAAGAAGACCCATATTTTTCATTTTTAGAGTCAAAAAAATGTCCATGGAAAACCATGGACAATAGTCAGTGGGAAACTCTTTGGGATTGGGAAATAGTAAAATCCATGGGTAAAGCTGAAAATCCCATGGTAAATCTGAAAACCCCATGGGATTTCCCTCTGGGATCGATGGGAAACTTCCGGTAGGGTCATTACAATATAATTCAATGTTCTACTTAAATATAATTGTAATTTATTCTCTAATTGATTTGACTTTCTATTATATGTTAATTAAACGATGTAATGTATAGTATTTTAAATATATATGTAATTAGGTGGGTAGAAGTGACAAATTGAAAGTAGCTAATTAATATTTTGTTTTTATTTTTATTATTAAGTGTATAGCAATAGTAATTTAATTACAGCTGTATACATTAGCTTGTTTCCCAGCCTGTATCTTAATGTTTCGTTATTTTTAGATATTTCATACAATAATAATATGATCTGTTTAAAAAGAAAAATTACTACAGTATTAGTATAATGTTTAATGAAGAAAAAAAAAACTAGTTTTATATTTTATTCATAAAATATAATTGTAGTAAAAAAAAATTACCAACATAATAAATGTTCAGTGCTTGAGAAAATACTGAGATTTGCTCAATATGTTCCCTGTTGCAGTAAGCCGCGATTCGTGTATTGTTATATTTTCATAGCCGAGAAAAGTAAAATATTTCTTTAAACTTGTTTGTATAGGTTGTGATTCACCTATCTGTTTTCACCTTGAATATTTAATATGAGATATTTTATCATTTGGGTTACAGTTGACTGTCTAATAGACCAGTATTATAATATTCATCACCAACTGATGCTTTGTTATCGCATCACTTTTATACAAATTAAAATTTACACCCTTAAAAATATAAAGATGCTATACTTGCTGATATACCACGGAGGACAAAATTTATTTATTATTATCATTTTTTTTCCCACAATATTAATAGATCGAAGAGGCAGCTATTGGATACAATTCATTAATTAAACAGCTTGCGTAAATATGAACATAATGAGTAATTTCAATATAGCATTTTGTGGAAAAAAATACGACCAAAATTATAATAATTTTTATTTTAGTGCAATTATACAGGTTCTATACTAGCTATTGTTTATGATCATATTTTACTCATTTACTTATTTTTTTAATGTTAGGCAATGTACTAAAAATATTTCTAAACTTTAAAAGATAATACCACGAAAAAAAAATGCGATGGATGTTCTACACAATATAAAATTATTTTTAAATTCTGATGAGTCTATTTTATTTTATGTGATAATTAAAAAAAAAAATGATATATCAGAATAATTATTAAAAAAATGATATAAGCATAATTAAAATAAAAATTATCTAACAATTATCTACCTATAATCTTAATCTACCTTACCTGTAATCTGAAAAACTATAATAATAACAATAAAAAAAATAATAAAACTGTTTAAAATAATTCAATAAAACGTATTCAAGTTAAATTCCCATATTTCTCTCCCTATTGTAGTATTATCATGCTCCTCTCTCACGCTTTTTGTCTGTTACATCCCAAGAAGACAAACGTATACTTTATGATGTGAGATTAATAATGTAAAGTTGGCACCTTTAGAGTTTTTATTATTCAAGCTAAGAAGCGTCAAAGAAAGGAAGTATTTTGGCATCAAACTTGAAAATCTATCGCGTCTTTCTTTGAATTTTAATATTTTATATCATGGTTTCTTTGCATTTATTTTCTTATATTAAAAAAAATTTCCTAATAACTAATAAATTATTTTTAACTATAAATCACACACTTCTTGATGCATTTTATATTAAATGAGATTGTGAGTTACGAAATTATTTGAATGTAATACATTTTGTAAGGCATTTAGTACCTACACTCTTACTTTGCACGAATGCACTATACGCTAGTATAAAATATGCTTAATTGTTTTTTAATTAACCATATTATATCAATTAAATAATATTGTTATATACTGACTAGTGACTATAATATTTAACAATTATCTACAATACCAGAATTTTTTCTACCCTGAAAATAAAATAATAGAATTCATTTTACGTTTAAATTTGCATTTTAATTAACGAGCGGTATTTTCATATTTAAAAAAAAATCATTAATTATATCAAAAAGTGTATGTATACAGTACATTTATAGGTACACTTAGGTTGGTTATTGATGTAGGATTTAAATTTATAATGCATGGTCGTACAATTAGTCAAATAATAATATTATAGCAAAATAATAATAATAATAAATTGTACTTACAGCATCATGCGAGCACCAATTTGAGGAGGAGATTCACGCACCTTCTTGCCACAGCTATCATTATCTCATAATCATGAGTATCATCTTTAATTGATAATTTAAATTAAAAGTCAATTTTGATCACATATTTCATATTCATAAACGTTATTTTACGTTGTATGTTGTATCACACACTACAACATTTTATACACTGATGATTTGACTCTCTTTCTCTCTCTTCAATAATATGAACTTTGAATTCAAGTTGAAAAATCGAGCGGAAATGAGATATGACATATAAGAAACTATAGGAGTAACCTTGACATTACAATACCTCACTCTCTCGTTATGAAAATACTAATGCTGTTCGTAAACCCTGTTCTCTTGCACCAAAAAATGCGCATTCCATTTGAATAATCATAGGCGATCGTCATTTTTGGTGCAGAGAACAGTGGGCTTTACGGAAAGTAAACATATAGGGTGCGTACCGTATTCACTTGCGAGCGCTGAAAGTGCTGACAAAACGTACCGTATCACCTCTGTCAGCGCTTCACAGCGTTTACCGAAGAGACCCGAACGGACCACAGCTGATGCTGATAACCTCTGCGCGCTTCTGAAGGTAAATAGGTGAGGCGCCTCACAGAGGTCTGGCGTACCGTATTTGCTAGCGCAAAGTATCCAAATTGCTCAGAATTCATACCGTATTGCCACAGCACTGCACAGCGCTCTCAACGAAATACGGTACGCACCCATAGATGGCGCGAACTTTTGCCGCTTTTTTTTGTGCCGCGTAGTTTAAATGGGTAAGGCAGAAATAAGGCTATTGGGGTGACCAAAGATCTAAAAAACATATCAGAATCATCACTCGAAGACGCAAAATAATTTATTGAAGGTATTTCACGCCAGAAAACATCAAATTACGAGGAAAACGTGCATTAAATTGAAAATATACGTCTTAAAATTTGTATCGTCACTGAATACTTTGGCGCAATTTTATCCATGGCGCGTGACTTAAATAGTGAGAAAGAAAACAGTCCAGAAGGGTTTATTTAGCTACACTCAAACATATTAGTGTAACAAACTAAAGAAACAGACACTGAAATGTATTTATCAACGTAATAAAAACATTTAAGATGAATTTTAGGTGTAATATTATGATTATTGCTGCACAGCTATCTGTTTGATCAAATGCCTCTCTAAATGGCCGATAGATGGTTGTAGCTTCTACTTTATTACTGCCACCTATCGGCCATTTAGAGAAGCACGACCGTCTCGGCAAACCGATAGCTGATGTGCAGCAATAATCATAATATTACACCTAAAATTCATCTTAAATGTTTTTATTACGTTGATAAATACATTTCAGTGTCTGTTTCTTTAGTTTGTTACGCTAATATGTTTGAGTGTAGCTAAATAAACCCTTCTGGACTGTTTTCTTTCTCACTATTTAAGTCACGCGCCATGGATAAAATTGCGCCAAAGTATTCAGTGACGATACAAATTTTAAGACGTATAATTTCAATTTACTGCACGTTTTCCTCGTAATTTGATGTTTTCTTGCGTGAAATACCTTCAATAAATTATCTAGCGTCTTTAGCGATGATTTTGACATGTCTTTGGGGTCTTTAGTCGTCCCATTAGCCTTATTTCTGCATTTGTCATTCAAAATACGCGGCACCAAAAAAGGCGGGAAAAAGTAGTACTATCACATGTTTAGTTTCCGTAAAGCCCACAGGGTTTACGAACAGCATTACTAAATAGTATTTCATTATGAAAATAAACAGAAAAAAAATATCAAGTCAAACAATATGTGGTATAGTAATAACTAAAATATAAGCTTGATTGTGTTCTTTTACAGACATTTTAAGCTTTAATTATATTATTATAATGTACTTATTTACTATTGAATTAATTTATTTTAATTTACTGTAAAAGTTCATCAAAAATGGTTTAATCATACAAAAACACAGGTTATTATTGCTGTAAGATAAGTTTGACTTCGAAATTTGATCGTAATTTGTATATCAAATATATCAATATCTCATTCTTTATGTAGATCAGGTCAGTACGATACGTATAGCAATCTTATTACAATTCTCTGTAAATGATAATCTAGGAGGTGGTTACAAGAATTCCTTGATTTCATAACTAAACTGAGGAAATATGATACTTTAAATAACAATTACATTTATGTAAAATTAAAATTTAACATACTTTAAATATTTTTTAAACCAATTAAAATTCAAATATATATTTTTGTTGTAAAATATATAATTACAAAGCATTTTTATATTATAAATTTTAATAAATATATTTTCAATATAATACAACAATATTTTAATATTGTGTTTAGCGTTAGTAAATAAAAAAAAGATTGAAGCTAAATTAGAAAATACGAAGCTTATTTCTAATTTAAGTCATAATAAACTATAAACCTATAAAAGTAGCGCACATATATAACATAAATAAAATTGAAATTAAACTCTGACCTGTTATATAAAATAAATGATATCTACAATTAAATGTAAAATAATCTTGAGTAACTAATCTAATCTATAACAGACAGGAAACATTGCCTGATTGACTTAATCGCTGAACAATTGAATTAAATTTATAAACAATAAGTTTAAAATAAATTTTAAGGTAAATTATTAAAAAAAGATTATTAAGTGATTATAAATAAAAAAAATAAAACTGATGTAATTTTTTTTTAATAAATAAATGGCAAATTATCAAATATTAAACAATTTGAAAATAAATTTAAATATCATATTAAAATATTTAAATAAACAAAGGTTTTACATTTTTTGCAATATTTTTCCTGATAAAAAATTATTAAACATTTAGCATATGTCTCTCTCATTTGATTACCACTTTATTTTATTAACGTTGTTTGCTGACATCTATTGATTTGACTCCCCAGCAACTAAATATTGTTGTGAACAATGATGCTGACAAGACCATGGCTTATTGTTGTAACACATTGTTAACTAACAACTAAACAAATCTTAAGGGTTGTATTTATAAGGCTTGTATCTCAAAATAAACTTCCAAACTTAATGATGACACAGAATCCGTGACCTTCAGATAAGAGAGAAAAATTAATGTTTTACTGCGATTGTAATTAACGTTTTGTGGCAGAAAAATGTAAAACATCACAATTAAAAAATTAACTTCATATAGACCCTCAAATTGTGTTGATATTTGGTTAACGGAGAGGGTGACCGACTTGTTTGTCTAAAATTTAAATTTCCACTATTACATGTAACCTTTATATAAAGTGGAATAACTTAAATATTTGACCGTGTTTCCACTTGAGTAGTTAAACTTTTCTTTTAAGTTTTATATTTCTTCTTTTTTTTTGTGCTAATATTATAATTTGCGACTGTTCAGTTTGCGATATAATAGTGCGGTTACCTAGTCTTCTAACTTTTTAATTTTA